>JBBPMW010000014.1:0-11660 GCA_038090535.1 Tylopilus alboater | reverse complement strand
ACAAGCGACCAAGTGATAGCATAGACATTGATCATGGCTCGCAGCCAAGCCCAGCGAAGCGGCCTGCCGGCACAGAGAGACTATCAATCACTCCAGGGCGTGGTACTGGTGCTGTTCGGGTTCTGGTATCTCCATCCAAAATGTCGCCGCTCAGCATAGCACACTTTCATGCTGAGGGGCAGCATGATACTGGACCGAGCAGTCGCGCTTCAATTGGATTCCGGCGGCCATCAGGCTACTTCGCTCAGCGGAAGAGTCTGGGCAATGTAGTTCCCGATCTGGCGACCAGTAGTCGAGTCTCGCCTGTCAGGAGGGCTGCTGTTTCGCTGGGGCGGAAGAGCGCCGGATTTACTGGGAACTCCGCAGAGAATGGGGGTACAGAAGACGTTGTCAATCGTAGGTCAACCTCACCGACAAAGGTGGACCACCTCGAAGGACAGGAACAGTCTTCTGAACATTTCCGCGACGACGTACCCATACGCACATCCCCTGGTCGCAATGGTTTGACACCAATACCCGATGATCAGAATACACAACATGACCATAACGAGGACATGGATGGTTTCCAAGACCCGCAGATGTCCATTGAACAATTCTTCGAGATGACAGGCATCCGATTCATGGACGACATTGCTGCACCTCGCCGTTCAATCGTCCATCCCTCTGTTCTGCGTCCCTCACGAAGGGCATCTACCGAAGCGCAGGTACCCCTTGCGGAATATGTGGTCGCGATGACTGTAAACGTTCCGCAGCTTGAACTTTACAGTCATGTCAGTAAAGATTTGCAAATTTGGGTTGAGCGGATCAAGGAAATACACAAAGAGGCGGAAGAGGAAGTCCAGAGAGTGACACCTCCACTTTTTCAGGAGTTCGTCACTGCCGATGAGAGCGGGCAGGCTGAGTTATTACACCAGCTCAAATTAATCAAGGTGCACAACCACGCGCAGGCCAAGTCCGAGTGGTACGACTGGAAGACGCAGTGGGTCGAACAGTTGTACCAAAAGGCAAATGAAGGTTTCAAGAACCTGGAGGCGGTAAGTGGCTTGTGCCGTTGCCCAAGAGTAGTCTTATGTTTTGTCTAGGATGCCAAAGCCCTTGAAGGAATCATACGTCAGGCGCAAGACATAGTTCCCGCTCTACAGCAAGAGTACGATGAACTCATGACGGAGCTAGCGAAAGAGCAGGCTGAAGTAGCAGAGCTCGAAGGGTGCGATCAAAACTATCTGAACGAGCTGAAAGCTACCATTTCTGAACAAAGGTGTGCATTATGCTGTTATGAACCATGGTAGCGGTTTTCACAAAGGTCCAGTGCGGAGCTGGACACCTACCACGCTGACGTTCAGGAAGCTCAGGCGAAGCTCGACCGTCTCCAGGAGAAGTTCAATGAAGTCGAATCTCAGAAAAATGAGGTTGCATCAGCAGTGGAAGATGCAGAACGACGTATCCATATGCAAAGAAACAGTACGCGCGCGGAGATTTTCCACCTCAAAGGTAAGCTCTAGCATTTGATACTATTGGCAAAGGTTGAATCGTCGAACAGATGAGCTGGAGGCCCTCCAAAGCTTGCATATGTGGAAGGCAACCAAGGTTCATCCAGAATTATTTGAATTGATTTATGCGTCAAGTTATTGTGTCTCCATTCCTTGCATAAGGTTTCGTCCAGTCGTAGCAGACATACAAATCAGACGGGTCGAGAACGCCAAGGGGAAGCAGAAGGAAGTCTTCCCTGTCCTGAGTGCACTGGTGTTGCGAACAGCAACGCAGCTCGTCACGCAACACGGAGACCAAAGTATCCGTGAGGTGCGCATCTCGTTGGACACTAGTCTCCATGCTGTTGACCGCTGTTGCCGTCAGATCGTCCAGCGTCTTGGTGACTACTGGTCGTCTTGCTCGCAGCTCCAGACCCAGCTGAGGCTCGTATCTATCAAGTTCCTCCTGTCGATTGAAGAGACGCCAACCGGTTTATCCGCCACCGCGATAATCATGTTTCCAAGCGTCAAAGCGAAGGCTCTGATATCATTCATACTCGATACCCCGGTGTTTTCTTCATGGCCCGCACTGATCCAATCAACGCGTTGCGATGTGAGGGTAGCATACGGACCCATTGAGTGAGTACAATTGTGGACATGTTCTGCTCAGGTACTAACTTCTCGTAGTCGAGACACGATCCAGAATGCTATCGCCGCGCGCTTGCGACAGGCTACTCCGATCAACAATCATGCGTGTTTGTTGGATGCTTGCATGGAGGCATTGGAATGTTTTGCATAGGATCAACACATGATTTATCTTATATCTGTAACTGTGAAGATTCATAGCCAATCCTGTATACTGTAATATATACAATGTGATTACAGAGGACATGACTAGGAGGTGGACATGACGAAACATGAGATTGGACAAAAATAGGTATCCCCTAGATTCAAAAACGTGAGTGGGTCGTAAATGTGACCTGACAACAACACATGAGATGACTTTACTCGAGGTTGCGTTAAAGGAGGACTCACATGAATCATACAAGTAGACCTCGCAAACGCTCCTGGTTGTGATCCAGCACAGCCATGAAGACGTTTAACACTTGACGAGCGGATTGGATATTATTCCTCTCATCATCAGCCTGGTCTTTCGCCGAAGACCATAAGCAAGCAGCTTCCTTGGCGACACTTGACGCCTCCCAGCTTTTATGCACATTGGCAAGCATGGCGTCCCACGACGAGCGAGCGGCCTCTTGCCCTCGTTCAAATGCTGCCCGTGCGACTTCATCACGCCGGGCCTCGGCCTGCCTCAGCCCCTCCTGCAGCGATACCGTGAACGCAGCCCGCTCCTCGTCCATCCGTTCCCTCGTCTCCACGCTAGTGCGCAGCTGTTGCTCGAGAACGGAAATCTGCCCAGCAAGCTCTTCCGTCTCCCTAACCCGGCAATGCTTCGCAACATAAAGTTGTTCCTCGAGCTCCTGCAAACGCGAGAGCCTCTCCTTTGCAATGGCCTCCGCCTGAGCGATTTGCAAACGAAGGAGGGTAACGGTTCCAGAATCTGCGGGCGGCGGCAGGTCGACCGAAGTATCAAATACTGCGGCTAGGTGGTAGACTGCGGGAGAAGGGGTTACATCGGGAAGAAGAACCTGGGAGATGGAACCATAGCCAGAAGGAGAAGGCAAGGCAGATAGATTAGGGGTCTCCGGGACCTCCAGACCTATGGTGCTCGGGATTGGAGAGGGACCACATGGGGTGAAGGGGGCTACGACATCCGCCAACCTAGCCTCCAGATCCTCTCGCGCGAGGATTTGGGAGCTGTCGACTGCCATCTGCTCCCAGGTAAAGATCGAACCGTGATTTTGATCATTACCACGACCTCTAGGCCGTAGTGCTGGCGAGCTCTCTGACGGAGGTAGCGGCGATAAATATGAAAGGTTGGCACGAGTTGGTAGGAGGCTGGGCGGACGGGGTGGAGTCTGAAGCTCTGAGTTTGTGGATTGACACGTTGTTGTACGAATCCTTGGGATTGCGGGGGTCGGTGCTGCGAGAGACGCCACTGGAGCAAGCAGTAGTTCAACATCCCCGATTTCCACGCTGTCCTCACTATTCCCTTCATCGCTTTGCGAAGGTCTCGCCGGCGAGTCTTTGCCGTTACCCCCAAGACTAATGACTGAAATCCGTCGTGTGTGACGGGCAAGTGGAGACTCCGGAGGCTGACGCAGTGTGCCTCTCATTGGGCTCGAGCTTTGACTAGGTGCTTTCGAACGACCAAAACCAAATGCATTCTTGAGCGAGGTAGTATTCAAGGGTGAAGGATGGGTGCGGGACGAACTGCAAGACGAAGTCGAGGAGGGGGGTCGCGCGGCGGGGCCTCGCGACGGGGACGAAGTTACAGCAGTTTTAACCGTCTTCGCTGGTCTCACGGATCCAGCGCGGGCCGGAGACGAACCAGATTTCGCGGGAGAAAACTGAGCAATCTTGGACTTGCTAGGGGTGGAAGGCGCAGTCGGACTGGGGAGGTTGACTTTGACCGCCAATGCTCTATGTGGCAATGGACTAATAGGACGCCCGACCTTGTCCGCAGAGGAACGCGGGGTAGCTCTACCCTTGGGAGAATCCCTTTGTTCAGCATCGTCCTCTTCTGAGGTGCTGAATCGTCTGCGAGTCCCCGCACGAACAGGGGAAAGCGATTTCTTGGTGGGCTCAACGATCGCGGACCTAGGCCGATATTTTGGCAATGCAGACGAGATGGTAGAAGAAGCAGTCTTGGAACGCAGTGTCGAGCGTCTAGAAGGGCTGGAAGGGTTGGGTTCTGTGGATTTAACGCCGTGCTCGTCTACGGAAGAAGGATGCTTGAGGAGGGTAGACTGCCTCCTGCGGGTTATGGTCTTGTACGAGGGACTATCCTCCTTTCCGAGCGGGGGGGTGGGGGACTTTGATTTCTGGGAGATGGTCGCGTGGGTGACCGTGGAGGAGCTCATGAGGCTGAGGCGACGAGAGGAAGACTCTTTGGCTTTCTTGAGGCCGCTGTTGCGGTCGCGAGGATCCTTGTTGATCACCTCGGCGAGAGCCTTTCCAACAGACGTGAAATTGAGGGAATGGCGCAGCGAGGAGCGTGTTAAAGGTTTGGGTGGACGCGAAGGTTTGGAGGTGGCTTCGGAGGCCATGAGGTTGATCTGCTAGTTGCACTGTGAATGTTTCCAAGAAAAGTTATTTGGAGCGTCAGCGGACTCTGTTCCAGCCAGTACAGTGTGCTCGCGTTGTCTACCACGCTGTGGTCGTCGTAGTCGTAGTTGTCGTCGCCGTCGTGGTCAACGTTGAAAAACCAACCAAAGTGGCAACCGTCGGTGTTTGTATTTGTCGGTCACCACATAAATCTACCTACTCCCGAGCGTTCCATGTACAAAAACACGTAGATCGTCGCGAAATTCATCGCTCCATACCACAAGGTCTCAACTAAGAGTCCCACAGAACTCATATCCACCACCTGAGCCCGTAAGAGGATGTAGGGCACAAGGAAATACCGAGGCTCCAAAAGCGGCGCAGGCAATAACGTTGCGAAGGTTGCAAGGGGTAGAACCAGGGTTTGCAGCAATGTCTGGTGACCAGCTGGCGAATGACGTTTAGGGTCAATTCCCGTATAGTGGTCGAGCCATCTCACCAACACGCAGCCACCATGCCCACGCGCATGCTTGGTATCCCGGTATGAACAGGTAAGGTACAATCGGATGCAACGTGAACACCCGTCGCCATACATAGAAAGTGTAGTGGCGATTATCAGCGAGCAAAAACGGATGGTGGACCCTTCACCATCCAATGCAGAAATTCAGGTGCGGCGATAGAAGACAGCAATTGACTCACGTGAACTTGTGCACCGTAAATGCCATGAATGCTGAAAGCAAGGCCGTGAACGCAACTCTTCTATATCCAACTCATCAGTGGCTTCTCTCCCTTGTCCAGGCAGACGGACCCTTCGGTTCCAAACATGCGGCGAGCAACCCCATTTGCAAGCTTCATTGGGCCACCGCGACCAAAAACGACTGCAGGCCACCCCATCAATGTCGCAAACGCGATAAAGTAGTAAAACTGGGGCACATGCAACACGGGAACGTGGTTAACCTTGTCGCCTGCAATGTGGAAAGCAATGGTCAAATTGAAATATACAACAAGATTGCCTCCGAGATCCCGCACCTAACACGATGCCGCCATTCCAAAGCACGAATGCCCCAAACAGGACCAAGACGAGCATGTAAGGCATGAACTGTGGGAGTAACTCTGGAAATGCGGCAGGGGCGCTCGTGATTGACTGTAGAAAGTCGGCTGAAAGTATGTCGCAGCTGTAGTCAATAATTGGAATGGAACTCATATTACTCGCCTGGGCCAGCCGACAATGCAGGCGGGTCGTGTAGCAGTATATTTCCGCGCCTGAACCGCAAGCGCATAAGCTGACTGGTGGCAAACGCATACATCACCCATACGATGTTCGTTTGACGGAAAAGACAGCTAATCACACCTAGCTACGGGGGATGAGGGCCAAAGTCAAGACACGATGGACAATATTAGAAAATGAGACGCACCACCGCGGCAGACAGGTGCCACTGCTGCGTTGCAAGTACGACCGTTAGCAGGACTGAAACAAGGCTGGGAACCTCTGTGTAGTATAGAAAGCCATAAAACCAAGCTATCGGAAATATGGACAGAACGAATGCTTCGGGAGTCGGTGCGAGTAACGGAGGTGGCCGACGACGCTGGTGAAACGCGAGGAGACGTGTAAGGAAGAGCGGAAGGGATATCAAGGTGAGGGTCACGGTGAATCGTAGCAATGCAAGGTTGCAGCGAAACACGAATACGCGGTGAAGGAGGACACTGAGAATATACCTGCGGAGTCGACCGTTTAATTACAGTGGTTGTATCATTGGGACGAAACAAACTCGCAGTCCTGGCGGCGTGGTGATCTTTGGGTCCCAGGTCGACCACTCGCTTCTGCAATACGCCTGTGCTTGTGGGACATGGAAAGGTTCGTCCTAGGTTGATTATCAACACTGTGGTCAGCCTACAACTTGAACGGGACAACCGCACCATGTATGGTTCAACGACTTCATTGTTGAACTCCTTCAACAAGGACAGCGCAACACCACAGTAGACAAGGAAGAGGATTCTCGTGTTTAGCAACATCTGCTGCGGCGAACGTAACCGGACCAAGCTCAAATGCCAATGAAGGGACAGTCGAAAAAGTTGGAGGATGTTTGTAACCGACGGGGGCAATCATCACACGCTGATACACGACTATCAATCATACTAGTACACATCAAGTACGCTCGTCATAAATTGTAATTCAGAACAAGCGAGGAGCGTCCTATCAACCTCAACCTCGTTTCGTTCATTCACGCAGACCATGATGCGCGGAGGACCTATCACTAGTTTGGCAGCGCCAAACCGTCCCAAGCTGGGATAGGTCGCTCTGCCTGAGGTGTGATGCGAGCACCGTGGCGACGCTCCTTCGACTCTCCATAGTCAACGATAGCAGACTATCACAAGCCATGTCAGTGAACAACACAACCCATTTATATGGACTTTGCCTACATGCGCAGTTACTCTGTTATCCCACAACACCACAGTACCAGGTTCCCACTTCACTCTGGCCTGCAGATCGGCGCTTTTGTCAATGTGATCGTACAGGAACTTGAGGATGGTTTCTTCTTCTCGTCAGTGTGGGTAGTTGAAACAGTATGCAATACGCTCACCCGACTCTTCACGTTTCAGACCAACGATGTGTTTAGTGAACTGCCTGCCCACATAGAGTGCTTCCTCGCCGGTCACTGGGTGGCGCCTCACTACGGGGTGGATGTTTTCCACTGGCTCGCGTCTAACTATGCCCCCCCGCTTCCCTGACCGAGAAAAATTGGCTTGTTCAACTCCAGAGTGCACCACGCTCAGAGTTCGCAGGAATGCAACAAAAGATGGAGATAACTTCTTCAGTGTAGAGACCTGCGATGTGAACAACGTATCGCCGCCGGTCGTCGGCTGCGAGAGTAGGAAGAAGGTTGTGAGCCCAGGGGGCTGGAGTTCGTAGGACACATCGGAGTGCCAGACGGTAGTCGTGATGCTGTCTTGGATTTCAAAGTTGAAAGTCGAGTTGGCGTCTCTGTTGGGCGGGAAGGTGTTCAAAAGTATTGCAATAGAGAGGGTCGAAGGGAAACTGACTTGTACACAAGATGGATTTGCGGGAAATCCTTTGGATGGCCTGAAGTGGGGTGAATGTGCAACCTAGAGTATGACTCGGCTCAGATTTGAGTGATAGACAATAGCAAGTGAAACCAAGGGCGTATTAGAGTTGACAAACCTTCCGAAGTGACGGCCCCAGTCCAGATAAGCTTCCGGTCCCTGGTCGATGAAATCTGACTGGTCCCTAAAGACCATCAATCCACGTCTAGCAACCTATTGTTGGACAAATTAGAACATTACGATTCTGGTGACGTTACTGTATTACCTCCAGCGCGAGCTGATCCCTCCCATCGCTACCGAGATCCGTGAGGCGGATTCCTCGGACTTCCGTACCCAAGTTCGGGGTCAGCTTGATTACGCTTGTTGCACCTTTCAAAAAGGCGAGGGGGTCTGGATGCTTTAGAGCACGAAATCCGGGATCGAGGTGCTCAAAGGGGACGAGGGGGGGATATTTATCCTGAGAGAAATGGGGCAGAAGGTGAGCATATTTGTATGTTTCCTCGCCCTTCTTGTCATTCTCTGCGCGGAGAGAGAGGGTCTCTCTGGGTTGGGTGACTGTTTCGACGGTAGACATCCTGGAAGAGACAAAGACGAGACGTGGGGACGGCCTCCCGTGCTTTTGAGCGGTCGAGGGGTCGCGTGGGTAGAAAATGCGCCATATCTTGCGCAGCTTGCGACTGTGTTTTTTTTTGGTGTGGACGAGTTCTGTGCGACGTTGGTCGAGAGGTCTGGATATTCCTGGACCCGAAAGGTCCGCGGCCCGCGTTCGTCCGGGTCCCGAGTCGGATCTGTGACTCCGTTACTACCGTCGACTCCGATCCCCATTAGGAAATGCAAGTCTTATTGTCCACGAGTGTACCCGAAGACAATAACTTGGTCTCAAATCGGCGCTTTGACCACGCTCGGCTCCAGCGAACGTTCCCCCTAGGTACAAGTGGAACTCGGTATGCGAGACCAAGTTCTGGCCCGCACAGCGGTCTGCAGCACTGCTCAGAGGTTCGTATGCTCGCTCCCACCCAAGAGTGGTCAACCTGATGCCACTCTACTGCACTACGTCACAGATCAATTAATATGCCAGGGCGCTTTTTGTTTCGCGTAACTTAGCCGGTGGGGTTCTCAGCTTTTTGTCTTGCAGTCAAGGCTTGTCAAATCGGGTCTATTGTCTTGTCAATTCCCGAGTGCTTCCACCTTCCACCCGTGGTCCATCTTTCCATTCCGAGCGCACTCCATAACATCTTCCGCTCTCAAAAGGCCATGCATCCTCAACACAATACCATCTTCCCCGTCTCCCTCCACTCATCCCCTTCTCTCGAGGAACGGCTTGCTATCCGCTGCCTGACGTCGGAATCGTTGACGCTATGGAGCCCGTCACCTTCAATAGCGCGACCAACATCGTTCATCCCTCTCCCGTTCGCCGTCGAGCTGTACCAGATGTTCCCGAGGATGTCAACTTCATCATGGAGCACCTCAATGACCCCAACTTCGACTACCATTCAGAGTTGCAATCTCTCTCAGACTCTAGCACAGACGTGTTCGAGCTCGAGAGGAAGAAGGTCTCCGATACCGGCTCTGTCCGTCTTTCAGAGTTCGATGTGCAGTCTCGCTCAGAGTCCGTGAGGTACTCCACCTCAGACTCCCAAGGCACTGAATTCGACTACGACGAGTAAGTGTTGCGTCGGTAATCACCTTTCATGTTTCTCACTACTGCTCGACAGCGAGTCCCCTTACCCCGAGGTTCGCGCCGCTGTTTCCAGCGTCGATGACGTCACAATGCCTGCCAATACGTTCCGCACATGGCTACTTGGTTTGTTCTACACAATAGCCATCTCTGCAATGAATCAGGTATTCTCCTTGCGATGTCAGTATATCGTTTCTTTATCCCACAATCAGTCTGACCCTTGCCGTTAGATCCCTCGGTTCTCATCACGGGTATTGTTGCTCAGCTGACCGCTCTCCCCCTTGGCAAAGCCCTTGAGCGTGTTCTCCCCACTACCCGCTTCCACACCTTGGGTTATACCTGGACGCTGAATCCTGGCCCTTTTAACATCAAAGAGCACGTCCTGATCACCGTTATGGCCAACGTGGTTGTCGGCGGCGCATATGCGACCGATGTTATCGCTACGCAGCGCATCTTCTACAACCAGTCGATCAGCCGCGCATACGAGATCCTGCTTGTTCTCACAACGCAGTTGATCGGTTTCTCCATGGGTGGTCTCCTCCGCCGTTTCCTCGTCTACCCTAGCAGCATGATCTGGCCCGGCGCCTTGGTCAACTGCGCGCTCTTCAATACTCTTCACAGGTCGTATGGCAAGCCTGACCATCGCCACATTTCTCGAGAGAAGTTCTTCGTCATCATTGTCGCATGCAGCGCTGCATGGTACATTGTACCTGGCTTCCTTTGGACTGGCCTCAGTGTTTTTAACTGGGTGTGCTGGATCGCGCCAAACAACGTTGCCGTCAACTCCTTGTTTGGCACGTCAACTGGTCTGGGCATGGGCATTCTGACGTTCGACTGGTCCATGGTATCCTACTTCGCCAACCCTCTCGTTTCACCCGTGCGTGCATCTCCTTGAATATTAAATTTCACTCGCCTCATTTTTTTTTTCTAGTGGTGGTCAGAGGCAAACACGGGCGTTGGCTTTGTCCTATGTTTTTGGATTTTGGCACCCATCCTTTACTGTGAGTCGTTTTCATCGTTGGGATTTCATTCCTAACCTCCACTGTCCTTCCCAGACACAAATAGCTTCTTCATGAGTTACTTGCCCATGTCATCGTCGGTTGCGTTCGATAATACTGGTATGACTTACAATGTAACGCAAGTTATCACCAACGGCATTTTCGACATTACAAAATACGAGGCATACTCCCCGGCATTCCTCTCTGCCACACTAGCAATTGCATACGGTGTTGCATTTGCTGCATTCACATCCGTCATTGTCCACACCTTCCGTTAGTATCCTTCTTTTTCCACGGCCGTCTAGTCTAAACGTCATTCTTAGTTTGGTACCGTCGTGACATCCTGAAACGCTTCAGGGGCAATCTGAAGGACGAGCGTGACGTTCACTCGCGCCTCATGCAAGCATATGCGGAAGTTCCACAATGGTGGTATGCGTTGTTGGGAATCACGACTCTGATTCTTCTGTTCGTCACAGTCGAGGTCTATCCCACTGAGCTTCCCATCTGGGGAGTTTGCGTCGCGTTGTTCCTTGCTGCGATCATGTCCATCCCTATCGGCATGATCCAGGCGATCACCAATCAACAGGTTGCCTTGTCCGTTATGTTTGAACTCCTCGCCGGCTACATTCTTCCAGGCAAACCCGTGGCCGTCATGATTTTCAAATGCGTTTCTTATATCGGCACAAACCAGGCGGTTGGGTTCGCTGCTGACATGAAGCTTGGTCACTATATGAAGATTCCACCTCGTCTTATGTTCTCCGCTCAGGTGGTTGCTGCTTTCGTTGGCAGCATCGTGGTCACTCTCGTCCAGGACTGGATGTTTACGAACGTCGTGGACATTTGTCAGCCAGACCAATCTCAGTTCTTCACATGCCCCTCCACGGCTGTATTCGCTACCTCTTCACTGATATGGGGAGGCATTGGGCCGCAGAGAATCTTCAGCCCCGGGGCAATGTATAGTCCACTCTTGTGGTTCTTCTTCATCGGCGCCGTCCTTCCCATTCCCTTTTACTACCTAGCGCGCCGATTCCCTCTATCCTACTGGCGTTACATCAATATCCCCGTCCTCTTCGCCGGAATCGGCTCGATGCCTCCCGCGACAGGTATCAACTACTCCTCGTGGTTGATGGCGGGCTTCTTCTTCCAGTGGTTCATGCGCCGCTACCACTTCCGATGGTGGATGCGCTACAACTACATTCTAGCCGCTGGCCTGGACGCTGGAGTCGCGATCAGCCTACTGTTCATCTTCTTCGCCTTGCAGCTGCCCAAGGGTGGCATCACCCTCCA
>JBBPMW010000013.1:0-48179 GCA_038090535.1 Tylopilus alboater | reverse complement strand
AGCGTACTTGATCGAACACGTAGTCATGTGATGTGACCGAGAGGACGTACGTTCCCGGATCCACGTCTGGTCTTGCGTTGCACGAGTCAGTTGCTGCGAACGACGTTTAGAGAGGTACATACATGGAGAAGTTGCCGTCCCGCGTTATGCGACTAGAGTATTTGCCCGCATCGAGGATGACTTTGGCCGAGCCAAGCGCTCTATAATCTGAGTTCCTTAGCAATTTGGCGCTTACGGTAGGGTCGAAACCCATGCTCACTAGGACACAAATCATTCCATTGCACGTGTCCAATGAGGTCAAGGCAAAGACAGGTGCTGCGCAAAGTCGGTCAGCCGTTTGAAAGGTCACGATTCTGTACTCGCCTGAACAGAATCGCCAATATACCCAACAGGCTCAGTTTCATGGTGACGCGGATTGGGCAAAGTGTAAATGATGCATGACATGAAAGCTCTTCGCACAACAAGGCCAAACAACCAGCCCGGACCGCCTCTAGCAGTTTCTACCAAGTTGCCGGACGCGGCGAGCAAAAAAATCGCCCATCATGAGGCAAAAGAGGGCGAAAATGTACAGGAAGCTCATGTCGCTGTACTCCCTGTCGTTTGGATTTCGGCAGCCCTACCAAGTCCTGGGTTGGTCCGTCTCACGCTCATCTAATCCGAACTCATATATGCCCAGTTGATGCCGAGATGTGTAGATTGGCAGTCGCAGCCAAGACGGACTTGCAACAGCAATTGAGCGTCGTGCTCCAGGGAACCGTCAAGCCCAGTACGATGCTTGACTGTCGCCTCTGGTCCCGGATGGCCTAACCAGCCCGTCACCCAGTGATCACCCAATGCTGCATCTATGAGCTATATTTACAGGGAAAGCCACAGCAGGCAGCGGTCGATATCGCGAAATCGTTCGAGCGTCGAAAATGTAACCACAAAGAAGCCATACCTGGAGATGAATGCATCGCAAGTGTCGTCGGAAAGCCTTTCTCGCTTTCAGTCGATGCACGTCGTCTTGACGCTGACGCTTCTGCAGGTGACTCCAACAAGCATCGCTATGTCGTTGCGACCCAGTCGAAAGCGCTCCGCGTCAAACTCCGGCTGGTACCCGCGGTACCGATCGTTCATATAAATCGTGCAGTAATGATATTAGAACCCCCGAGCGACGCAACTTTGGATGCCAAGCAAGAGGCATGTCGTTCAACGAGACCTGATCATGTATTTACTAACTCTCGGGGTCTAGAACGAAGAAAAGGCATTCCAACCCAGCGCTGCAGAGCTGGCTGCCATCAGAGTAGATAACCCAGTCGAACCTCCTCGCAAAAGGAGGGGTCCAAAAGGTCCAAACCCTCTCAGTGTGAAGAAAAAAGCAGTATCTCATGCAAAACAACCGATTTCTAAACCTCCAGACACAGGTCAGAAAAGGAAGTATACTGATGTCGAGGAAGATGTAACAGCCACTACCGCGCGGAAGCGCAGGAAACGTAGGAAGCATGGAAGTGGCGGCGAAGCTCCGAATGACCATGTCTCTCAGACTCTTGTACCTAAGTAGTCTTGCTCACAATCCATCCGAGTGCAACAGAGTCGAAATTGAAATCATATACTGCGCTCAATGATACAACGAGGATAGACTACAAACCAGATAATTTCACAATGCTCAACACCCACCACGCAGACGAAGAACTAGAATGCACATTATCATTGCAGTCCGAGGGACATTCAACCAATCGACTTACCAAGGTGCAGCGTACTCTCCTTCTGAATGTTGTAATCGGAGAGCGTGCGCCCATCCTCAAGTTGCTTGCCAGCAAAGATAAGGCGCTGTTGATCCGGGGGAATGCCTTCCTTGTCCTGGATCTTCGTCTTCACATTGTCAATCGTGTCAGAAGACTCGACTTCCAACGTGATAGTCTTGCCCGTGAGGGTCTTGACGAAGATCTGCATACCGCCACGCAGACGAAGGACCAGATGAAGTGTCGACTCCTTCTGAATGTTGTAGTCAGAAAGAGTACGACCATCTTCGAGCTGCTTCCCGGCGAAAATGAGACGCTGCTGGTCGGGAGGAATGCCTTCCTTGTCCTGAATTTTCGCTTTCACGTTATCGATGGTGTCAGATGACTCGACTTCCAACGTGATCGTCTTGCCGGTCAGAGTCTTGACGAAAATCTGCATGCCACCACGGAGACGAAGGACTGTGCGGCATGTTAGAATAGATATGCGAAACACAAACGCTGAACATACCGAGATGGAGCGTCGACTCTTTCTGGATGTTGTAATCGGAGAGAGTACGACCATCCTCCAACTGCTTCCCAGCGAAGATCAGACGCTGCTGGTCGGGAGGGATACCCTCCTTGTCTTGGATCTTGGCCTTGACATTGTCGATGGTGTCCGATGATTCGACCTCCAAGGTGATCGTCTTGCCAGTCAAAGTCTTGACAAAGATTTGCATTCCGCCACGAAGACGGAGCACGAGGTGGAGAGTAGACTCCTTCTGAATGTTGTAGTCAGAAAGGGTGCGGCCATCCTCAAGCTGCTTTCCAGCGAAAATGAGGCGCTGCTGGTCGGGGGGGATCCTGCGTAGAAGGTGAGATGGAAAGCGTGAAGCTGGATGTCGAGGGCTTACCCCTCCTTATCCTGAATCTTGGCTTTGACATTATCGATGGTGTCGGAAGACTCGACCTCGAGGGTGATAGTCTTTCCGGTGAGAGTCTTGACAAAGATCTGCATGATTGAGCGATGTGTAGAGATACGACTGTAGTGGGTTGTATCAAGGGATGATGGTCTGAGACGTCCGTCTGGGGGGGTTTTATAAACGCTGAGTGTCGGAGTTTCAACCCACTACGCTGAGTCATGATGTGGAATTGCATCGCATATTCTACAAGAATCACTAGCATTCGTCGTACCATAGCCTTATCGTCAAATCCTTTTCCATCGAGGCGGAGGCGATGATGGCCCGCTCTGGGTGGGTCTGCCCCCACAGCCATTAGTAACACGAAGCACGAAGCAGCCACGCCAATCACTCACGGCCACAGCCAGCACAGCATCTGACCACATGATTAGACGCGGTTCCACCGTCGAAAATAAACCCACTCACCCCTGTGCCCTTCGAGAACTTGCACGACCTCGCGGCTCTGCAAGTCCCACAGGTAGACCTTGGCATCCTCGCTACCGCTCACCACATAGTGGCCATTGGTCGTAATGAAACATGTCAAGAGACAATACGTGCGGTTGGTATGCCCTGTGTATGTCTTGACACACCGTGAGTTCTGGAAATTCCAGAGTCGGATGGTAGAATCCTGTGTAGCAGCCAGGATGAACTTTGAGTTCGGCGAGAACTTGACGTGAGAACTACATCGAAGATCAATTATCAACAATCTGCCGATGGACTACACGGACCATATCGGATTATCATCGTCCACCAATGTTTTCAGGCATTGTCCTGACTCCGAATCCCATATTCGACTAAGATGGTATTATACTCTTTTCGCCTTATACATAACCTGTGACACTCACATTAGCCCATCCATGGCACACGACACTATGAGGGTGCCGTCGTGATTAAAGCCGACAGCTGTCACCGGGTCGGAATGCGCAGGTAAGACCTTCAAGGACCTCCCTAGTACACAGTAAATCCGTCAATCCACCCCCTTTCAATGTGATAAATACCAACCTCTTGCCACATCCCAGACGCGTACCGTTTCGTCGTACCCTCCGGAGACCAAAAGATTTGATCTGGGGTTAAAGTTCACGCAGAAAACAAAATTGGTATGACCTTGTAATATTTTAGCGAGATTTCCCTGACGCGTTAAAATAAGCACCCAACCGAGCTGGAACGCCGCACAGATTTACCTGCTCCATGTCCCAAAGTATGATCGATTTATCGTCCGACGCGGATGCGAGAAATTCTCCATCGGACGACCACGCGACGTCGTTGATGCCCTCATGATGGCCTTCATATGTTTTAAGAATTTCGCCAGTATATGCGTCCCAGATTTTGACTAGCTTGTCGGCGGCTTGCTTCGATAGAGAACACTGTCAGACAATTCGATTTGAACGGAGGTGAAAAATGCACCAGAGGACGCCAGCAAGCTTCCATCTGGACTAAATTTCAGGGAAGATATCGACATCGTATGTCCGCTGAGGATAAACTTTGCACGATAATTTGGTCTCGATCGTGAGACCGCTTGTTCTTCGGCCACGGTTGCTGATGGAGAGGGCTTATTTTCTGGAAGGTGATCTACGGACATGGCATCGGATTGCTTGCGCGAATTGATGCTGCCTTGGCACGTCGAGTCGGCTGATGGTGGCTGAGCTTCATCGTCGACATTCATGATATCTCTGAATAAAGGTACCCGATGAGTAAGGACGTCCGGGGTGATAGGAGTGTGCTGGGCCCTGTTCCAGACGCTGTGAGCAACGCAAGGTTTTAATTGTCGGAGTAATATCTCATGAGCGGTTTTGGGTCACACTGCATCACCAATATTTACGGTCAAACTTTGACTACGAAAAAATGGCTTCAGCAACAGCGGAATGGCTAACGCCATCTACACGGACAGAATTGATCGAAAACCTCGTATCAGGTGTCGGTACGTCGTTTCAGGCAGGTCCTTGGAATCTGAGCGATCCGGTCGATTTTAGATCGATATAACCCATCCAATGTCGGAATTTTGGAGGACTACCTCTACCATCAAATCAGGAGCGGGGAATACGATTGTCTCGCCAATCTCGCCATCCTGAAACTGTATGTTTAACTTCCTGGAATACGTTTCCGGAACTAACTACTTCTCAGGTACCAGTTTAACCCAGATCTCTATAACCCGGATGTCGTCGTCAACATCCTTCTCAAAGCCCTGACCGCTGAGCCTTTTCCGGACTTCAACCTCTGCATATCCCTCCTAGATGACAGACTGCCCAACGCCAACACTGATGAACCGGACCCTCTCCCGACTCTTCTCCCAATACTCACAAACGTTTATGATCTCCTTCATCAGTGTCGCTTTCCAGCGTTTTGGACTTTTTACAAGTCTGAAGAACTCGAGTCCCTGAGAGAAAATTACACGATCGAATGTACGGGGTTTGAGGATGCCATTCGAGAGGTCGCTGCACGTGCAGTCAAGGCTACGTTCACGCGCATAGGGTTGGAGAGACTTGGGTCATATGTTGATCTGGCGGGGCCCGAACTTGAAGCCTGGGCCTCAAAGCAGGGGTGGACCATTGATGGGCAAATCGTCTCGATCCCCCCCAATCCGGATAACCAGATAGAATCCGTTATTATCCGCGAAAATGTAAAGTTACCCCGTAGGTGGCTTTCCGTCTCCCTAAATGCATCATCTCACCCGTATTACAGAATTATCCAAGGTTATCGCACACTCTGTGCAAGCAAAATAGTTGCATTATGCATCTACGATCTTTTGTGTGCGTTGTCAAAATTGTATGTATTGATTGCGTCTATATCAGTGTGAATTCAAACGTGTCAAGAATGCTATTCTGTCAAGAACACCCCTCTTTGAACCCATTGTTCATCGTATGAACCGCAACCTTCACGCCATCCAAAACGCGGAGAATGTACCCCAAATTGCCATCGAGGTAAAAATCCCTAGCAGAACTCCGTCGTACCATTGACACCGCCCAGCCATCGTAATTTTCGCGGAAATTGGACCGATGATGCACATGAGGAAAGCAAAGAAGGAACCCACGAACGCCATCAGCGCACTGAACTGCGGAACAAATATTGAAACCAAGATCGACATGACCGGGACCATCATACGCTCAAGAGCCACGAGAAGTCGATTCCTTAAGTTCCGTTGGTTCTCGGGTGCCAATCCTTTACCATCCTCCACCGAGGGTGGTGAAGTGATTTCCAAGCCAAGCATGCTCTCCAGAATCATGTTTAACTACATGGGATGATTAGCAAGTTACACGGCAAGTAGTAATAAAAGTAACACATACTGGTCTAGTGGTCAAAGCAAACTTCGATCTAGTAGCAAACATTCAGGGAGCGAGACTTATGAAACAATGGATATTCTCTTACAACGGAGTAATGACAAGTAACCACATCGCTAACTGGTTTAGTGTTGAATTATATCCGGGTGTGGCGAGTAAATCCTTGCTTATCTGCATTGCTTGAATGAGGTACTGCAGTACGAAATCGAGACATACAGCCGCACCTCGTCGCTCACCGAATTGCCAAACATAAGATATCCTGCGTACCCGATAATGGCATAAATAAACGTTGCAATAAACTTCGGAGTGATTCAGCTGTACATCTTCCCGTACGAGATTTGATTGACTTACAAATGCTCGATTGGCCATGTGATCAAATTGCGACGGGTCTTTCATGTCGCGAGCCAGCGAGGGTATAACAACATGGCCGGCGAACTGACTAGAAATTTAACCCGCAGCTACACGGAACGAACACAGGATGCTCACCCCGGCCATCAACAAACCCAATGTTACCCCAACCTCTCCAAAAGTCCCTGGAGAGAGGGAAGTGGGTGCAGGACTCCAGAAGCTACCCGGAAAATCCGGTTTCGAAAATCCATCTACGAATACCACTGCAATAACGAGCAAAGTTGAACCGATGCCCAGCAGTGATGTGAAAGAAAGTATAGATAAAGGCATGAACACCGTCGGTGCCAAACTAGCGAGCGAGATATAAGCGTCAGAATACTAACAACACAAGAAAAACATCATTTACATGAGGAGAGAAAATATTTTGTAAGTGTTGGCGGAATGCGCTGGCCAGACCCCCTCCAGGGAGTCAGCCGCCAGGGTGACGAAAACAACACTGAAAAAATTCGGTCAATCAAACTGATGCGGAAAAAGACGTAAGCATATATACCTGACGGAAAACAGCTCGAGACAGAACAAAACACTTGTCAGCATGGATGATTTGGGACCAAATGCTTTTCGACTGATGTCAACATATGAGTGCAGGCGGGGGTCATTCAGAATCTCGTGCGCGAGCAGTTTTGCGCTGAATCCCAGGATTAGACCAACTTGACACCTAGCAAAAAACAACTCACGTGTAACAGGAGATGGCGCCAACAAAGATGATAAGGACCGTACCCCACAACCATCCAGCGTATGCGAATGCAAGCGGCTCGGAGAGCAAGCTTACCCCCAAAAGCAATGCAGTACAATTGAATAGCTGGAGACCAATATTAGATATCCCCCGAAGACATATTTTTTCACTGCACTGACCGTCTGACCGTAGGTACTCCTGCCGTCGTATTGACGCTCGACGATCGTCTCAGATGAAACAGGAGTTGAAATCTGCGGCACAGGATCGAGATCATCCGGGTGACTCAGAGAGTTGTAATTTGCGCGACCAGCAGAGGCTAGGATAGGTTTAGGTGAGAACACCGCGAGTGAGGCGGCTTTCCTCAATAAAGGGGTGGTTTCGGGCGTGGTTTCGCGGCCCATGTGGGCTCTGATGGGACGTCCTCTTATGCCAATCGTTTGAAGAGCCGCCTCGGAAATTTGGAGTGATCCAGGGTTCTCTTCTGGAACTCCCATTGAGCGCCGAAGATGTCTTTCCGCATATGAACCGTCAACGGAGTCTAAGGGGTCCAATGGCTCCGATAATGACGGTTCATAGTTGGATAAATCATTGGCCATGTCAGATGTCTGCGCATTCGAGCTGGGATAATACTGCGACCGGTAATCTGCATGGTGCATGAGACCCGAACGATAGCGAGCGGGAAGCGAACAAGATACTTACAGGAAGCGAATGCGTCCCGAACGCTGTAGACACTAGAAACGGAGCCATACGTGAAGGTGTTTGGAAGGGACGACATTCTCGAGAGTCGACAGCGCAGAGTAAGCCTAGTCTGTGGTACAAGAAGCGAGAATGGGCGTCGCAGATAAACAGCACTGGCATATATAAAGCATTGCAAGTATTACGGAAGCTCCGATGAAAAAAACGAAAAGTAGAATCAAGAGTGACATAAAAGGAATAGTCGCAGAACGTCTCGATGTTCGGCGCAGCCAATCGGATGTGTTCCGCCCGGTCCGAACAGCTTCAACAATCAATATGTCACATCTAAGTATATACATGTCGGAAGATTGATAAATACTGTTTGCCGATCTATGCAGTGCATTATAGGAGGCAGTCGTCAGCCGAACAATCCAAGAGTACATAGCCAGCTTACAGCCGGCTACGAAGAGTTTACCGCGCGACGGTTCGTCCACATCATATACGACTCCCTCAAGATATCATGTCCGACAGTCGTCTTTACTCTTGTCGAACGGCGGGCTTCTGGGAGTTTGGCACTCACGTTCAGGTCCTATAGCGAATTCAGTCAGTTGACCTTCTCTCCATCAGGAAGATAACGAACCGAGAGACGTTTACGCATTCCCGGCGCAATGTGATTCCACCATTTCGTAAACATGTTCTTGAGTGCTAGTTCTCGGACGCCTTTCGGATTAAGCCACGCCACAAGCTCGTCCACCTGAAGCGATTTGGTCAGCTACACCGCAAGGCCACAATGAAAATTTTCTACCTCCCCGGGCTCCGTGTACACTGCCCACTCTCCGGGAGCCAAGAGACCCTCCCCCTCTTCCTCCTGTCTTCTGGTATCAATATCATTTTCTTCTCTTCTTGACATCGATTCCAGATCCATTGAAGTGGGTCCTTGAAGAAATATACGACCGGTACCGTATTGGACGACGCCACCGCTACCCAACAGAGACATGGAGCCCATGCCGTCAAACCACCAGACTCGATTGTGAAATCGATCCTTGCCCAGCGGCTTAGCTCTGATGGCTCCAAGTAGCTTTCGGAACTCTCGCTCGATGCTCTCGAGTCGGCGTTCAAGTTTGTTAACTTCTTCGTCAAGACGACGGTGTTCCGCTTGGGCTTGCTTCTCTGCAGCAACTTTTGCGCGAGCGATTTCTCTTTGCTTCGCATGTGCTTGAGCATGAGCTTTCTGGCGGAGATCTTTTTGGCGTGGTGTGATCTTCTGGCGACCACCGTTCGCTGAGGTGGTCTCCGAACCTTCCTCTGACGGTGCATCCGATAGATCGCTGGAGTCATGCGTAGCAACATCTTCTTCTGTTCCGACAGGAGTTGGTTCTTTCTTCGGCCCCGCGTCGCCCGACAGAGCGTTCATCTCCTCGGTACTGTTGATAATCATCGATTTTGCGCACTAATGTCCCTTTGTCATACTTACTATTGCTTTTTCAATCGGTTGATCTCAATCTTTTCTTTCCGCAGCGCAGTCAAAGACTCTTCGCATCCTTCCATATGAGAGTGAATTGCCTTGCTCGACACAGAGATGTTGCATAAAAAGGCCAAGATAGCAATCCGATCAGGAGGTGGAAGGGCGTGATAGCGCTCCCCGGGTGTTGACGTTAACAAATAAGAGACGGGGGTGGAAACCCGTGAACTGCTTGAACAGGGCGATGATTCCACGTTCAGCTCAGGCGCGAAGAGCAGTCTTGTCAATACCTCCCGTAATCGGGGGAAATTCTCCAATGTGGCGTGCTGGACAAGTCCCTTAGCGACCGAAAGTGCGAGACGCTGCACCACGTACGTCTTTTAGACATCCAACCAAGGCATCTTCCCAGCCAGCTCTTGCGTCTTGAATGCGAAGTGGGACACGTTCCCAATTGTTCCCTACGTCTGCCATCGCAGCCGCTAGTTGGTCAATCGTAATTCCCCAAACTTGGTGCTCCTCCTCAAGGGAATCCTTCATATGCAGTAAGGAAAGTACGGCACTGTGACGATTAAATGGCACAGTGCGCAAATTATAAATGAGCGTGGCATGTATCTCGCACAGCAAAGGGCACGGGTGTTCGATAACGGAATGCCGAAGCGCGTGTTCAAAGTCGTCCATCGTGAAAGGAGATATGTGCAACGGCTGACTACGACGCAGCGTCAACGCAAAAAATCTGCTAGAGCCTAACACCAACTCACCCGTACACAACCAAGAAATTCCAGACCATGAGAAAAGACTCGAAAGTATCCTGATCTTCACCAAAGGGCAGGTGCACTCGACTAGGAATGGGTTTCTTGACCTTGATGCCAGCTTTCTTCTCCTTATCCGAGATGCGAACATCCAGATCCTCGGTCGGGTAGCGTATGGGTTTCTTCTTTTTCCTTTCTGCCGCGAGCCGCTCAGCCTCTGCTTTGGCTTTCTGCTGCCTTTCTACCTTCTCACGCGCTTCCCGCTCTCGCTTTTCTGCAACAGCGGCAAGGGCTTTCACTAAGGACAACTCAGAATATACGACGAGAAGTATTGCATCAACTGACCCCTTTCTTCTTGAGCTGCCGTCAACTTTTTTTGTTTCTTCGTTGGAGGTCCTTCCTTGTCCTCCCAGATCTTTTTCCGCTTGTCAATCTCACCTTTTTTAATGTTTTCGACGCCTCTCCGTGTTTCCTCTGGCATGATAGAATCCACGCCATAGTGCTTGGCAATCGCCTCTTTGACAGTCCAGGGCGAAGCCACAGCTGCATCGCGGTCAACACAATCACGGATGAACCTCCGGAGGATTGACTTCGAGAAAGCCAGGCGGTCGCGACTACCAGAAGAACGATAGTCAGACCACACATTTCCAATATCATGATATCGACATGCCTCATCGTGTTACACCGAACATCCACCAACCTACCACTCCACTGTCCCTTTTCCTTTTGAACGGCTTTCCCTTTTTCGTGGCTTTTATCGTGCGGCTCCTCCAGAATTTGAACCTGGTAAATGTACTGGAGTGGATCATCCTTGTCGTGTGCTTCTTTAGCGGGTATCTTGAGGTCACCTCCGATCTTATGTATTTGTACGTCGCTTGTGGCGTCCACCGGGGGAGTCTGAACCGGAGAAGTCGAGGAAGAAGCTTGGTCTGGCGGCAAAGCCTCTGCGACCTCGGAGGATGCCTTTGGTAGATGGACACGGAGAACTTTAGCGTAGAACCTGAAGGGTATGAGATGTTTTGATTTCAATCAAAGCACGGACTCACTTGTCCCCTTGTACATCGACGAAAACCTCTGATGAGATAAAAGGAGGCGATGAACACGGGTAAGAGTGTACAAGAAGAAGACGCACTTTCATCCGTGAAGTACCGATCCTTGAATCGTTCGAAAACAGCCTCCACTAAATGGTCTAAACGACCGACGACCTCTATGTTTGTATCCGAAACATGTCAGTTGCAATGGCAGGGAGGCGGGCAGAAGGGGCACGTACGCCATTGAACCGCTTTGAGAACGGCAGCTTTCAGTGGTTCAGGGAACCTAGAATGCATTGTCTGGGCTTCTTGCTGTTCGCTCTCGAGTGCCTGGAAGTAGTCAAGGCCGCTCTTGCCTGTGACCTCGCACTGGAACTGCTTTAGTCTGTAGAAGGACATTCTCGCCGCATATGCCCTGGGGAAGGGGAGGAAGGGCTGTCAGAGAAGGGACGAAGAGGGGTAGTCGGTTATACGCACTCGTAGGTTTCGAATATCTCTCCGGTTTGATGGAGATAATAAACCTCCTTGTCAGGGTTCGATTGTGTAGCCTGGAGGAGGGCTTGGGACGGTTCTGTGAGCACCACACGCTTGCGCCTGCATGTTGGCATTGTAGAATGAGAGGAGGAAAAAAGAAAATGGGAGAATGCGGGAAAGAGAGGGAATGGCCGCGAGTGGCTATTAGGGAGGAAACGTTGGCATGTAGCCGCTACGGCGGTCCCTGTGCATTTTTGCAACCTGTCTCTGCACACAAGGGAACGAAAACCTCCTATGTAATCCTCCACCTTGCCTCTCTCTCCACCGAACGTCCAGCATGCAGTCCAACAACACGCGTCTATTCCAATCCCCAAACGCCCTAGCCTCGTCCCGTCCCCCACAGCTCTTGTCCAGAACGGTCAACATGGTCATTATGCGACGCGAATCCAGCGCAAACACTTCGCGGTCATCGAGTATGACATTGTCCACATCGGCCAACCCGCGGGGTTTGGACGAGACAACCCCGCTAGCTATACACAGAAGACACACCACTCGCCTCCTCCGCGTCCCCTACCTCCTGGGTCACCCCCGTTCCTGACCGAGGCTTACTTGCGGGTTTGTGCCTTCTGATCACTTCCCCGTCTTGCGTGTCTTGGTGCCAAAAACGGCCCGACGCTGGACGCGCGTCGTAATAAACGACAAAGAAGCATCGGCGGGACTGCTTGCCCAGGCCGGTGTACTCTGACGGGAAATAGTACCCTTCCCACGTGACGCATCAGAATGATCACGTGAGTAGATGCGCTCTAACACGCAGGAAATGTCATTACCCATCACCGAATGGAAAGACATAGGGAAGTATCATTTAGTGTAGAAAAGGGGGAAAGAATGAATGGATCAGTAGATAGCATGCATTGCAGATCGAATCGTGGTTTACAGCGTGCAGAGAGATAAAAAAGATGATAGGCAAAGAAAATGAAAAGTAGAAATCCAATGAGCGACAACATTAATCAAGATTCACGCGTACTCTGCCATTGTCAGGTGGTCTCGACGAGGATTCAGAAGCACCTAGACGAGTGAGTTTGTTGCGGAAGCGACCTGAGCGCACTGGCTCTTTGCCTTGATTGGTCCCGTTGGTCCCAAGTTCATGAGATCGAACATGCGTGAGGCATGTATCATTCGCTAATTCTTCTGCACCTTTACCGGGTCGCGAGAGCGACAGAAGGCGACGCAGACCCGACCCGCCACCTCGCACTCTAGCGTTCTTACCATCTTTGGCGTCAATAACGACGATGGCTTTGCCCGTCGTAGACATAGGTGTCTTCTCATTTACATGTGATACCTTGCGAGTACGATCTTGGTTCGGTATGGTGGGACTCGTAAGGGGAGAGGGCGAGTGTCCGTTAGCGTGATCTTTGCCTTCCACGTTGACTAGGACCCAGCCGTTGCCACTGCCACTTCGACTTCCCGTTTTCGTTGGCGAGGCGGGTGCGCTAGAGCTACCCTTCGACTTTCCAAGGCTATCTCTCGATGGGATGGGGATGGGTGGGGGTGGCGATCGGGGTGCTATCATCCCTATCATTCCAGCCTCACTCTTGCGCACAGCCCCATCACGTACAAGTTCAGGTGAAGCAACCCGCACATCGACATCGTGCAGAGACCTGTCGGGTTGCCTGCCGTGTTCAGGGCGAACAGTAGCCTCGTCCGTTTTCGAGGAATCATTGGCTCCGGATGCTTCGTCCTCTGTCGTCGACCAACTTCCCGGTAGCACTGGAGCATGCGAGACGGGGTGAGGCCTAGGTTCTTCGGTGAACAACTCTTGCTCCTCCTCAATGTTCTCGATACCCTCTGGTTTAGCCAATCCCGTCCATCTGATGGGAACATCGCAAGACCCCGTAGTGTCGACAGAGTTAGAAGAAAATGCCGAATCTCGTATGCGGAACATTCCCGGGCTGAGAAGTGTTGGGTTCTCTCCCAGCACGAAGTCTTGCGCCCGAGGCATACCAAGGGACCCACTTGGTGGCGGTGAAGGGGTACGAGGGTCGCGTGGATGTGAAGTGAGCAACGGTGGAGTTTTTGAACGCGTTGACACTGGCCGCATGGCGCTAACTCGACGGTGTGGAGATGGTGACCTCGACCTGTTCGTGTGTCGTTCTGGAGGCGAGTGAGTGGTCTCTTCATTATCACATTTAGGTTCCAGCGGCTCTCCAGAATTGGGCGAGTAGATGGGTTTAGGGATGAATCTGTTCCGATTGAGTGTCCCGATCCCAGTCATATTCTCACAACTACTCGGCACTGCACTAGGCAGGGAGGTACGGTAACGATCATGTTCGTCATCGTCGGGTGCATCGAAGTCCACAGAAACCGGTACTTGAGCTCTCGGAGCGGGTTTGCGCACGCCGACTGCGTGTGGAGACGAAAGTGGTGCAGGAAACGACGTTGGAAAGCCATTGGTCTCGGTGGTTGCTCTGATATGGTGGGAGGTAGATGGGCCGTGCGATGGAGGTAGCAAATGCTGAGGGGCTGTTGCTATCCGCCTGTGCAACGACGATGGGATAACTCCCGCGTCAGAATTGAGCCCGGGTTCAGGGGTGGACGCTCTGTTAGATCGCCGAACATCCAACATGGACCCAGACTGGCTAATTGGCGACTCTGGCCAATTCTGATCGTATGGGTCCGGAGATCCAGGTCCGA
This sequence comes from Tylopilus alboater, assembly GCA_038090535.1. Classification (NCBI taxonomy): domain Eukaryota; kingdom Fungi; phylum Basidiomycota; class Agaricomycetes; order Boletales; family Boletaceae; genus Tylopilus; species Tylopilus alboater. Next base: position 34,085 of record JBBPMW010000013.1, on the reverse strand, counting down.
TGAAAACCCACAAATCCTTCACTCGTGAGCGACCACATATGGAAAGAGACGTAACCATTGTACAGGCGTGACCATCGAGAGAAGTAAGGAGAGAAAGGATTTGATGAAGTGAATCGGTTGCAAACGTGTCCTCGTTGAACCCTGACAGAACTGAGTTGGCACCAGGCACATGACAAATATGTTGTATACACACAGCTGTATCCCTTGAGCTTGAACTCGTATGCTGCATCTCCGACCTTCTTCTCTGACACGACCCCTCTTGGCCAAGAGCCACGAACTGCTTGCAGAATGGCCGGTGTAGAATTCAAAGGAGGGTATATGACACGCATGACGGTGCTGGAGATGAAAGATATTGCAAAGGGCGTCTTCCTCTCAAGCTTACCGCCAGTGCCGTGAGACAGGTTGCTCCCAGAACCAGCAGGGATTGGCGAATGGGGTGGAATTGACAATGAGGGAGTAGATAGGCGAGAGAAAGAAATTGCCAAACGATCATCGCGTTCGCGACCGTAGTCGATGGTAGAGAGAATGGTATAACTATGCCTATAAATAACGGCAATGATGTCGAGGAGGATGCGCTCCGTACGCGGGCTCTTCGGAGAAGCCCAAGGTTTACCGTGGAGTTGAAACTCGCACAGCTTCTGGCTTGTGTCCTCGCGGCAAGCGGCGTTGAGGTAGAAGTGGTCAAAGAGACGACGTAGGTCTGCGATGACCTCGAGGGAGAAAGAGTAAAGCCTAATGAAGCTTGAACCGGAAATAGCTAGTAAAGAGAAATCTGAAGTCGTCCGCTGGTCACGAATGAATTCTTTCCTGGGAACGAAGCCTGAGTCTGTCAAGCTGGAGACTGGCTGCATGTGAGCGACGGTCGGCCAGGATGGGGAGTGAACGGTAGGGGCGAGACGACCAGGACGTAAATCCCTACCGAAAGCCTGAGCGGGATGGTAAACGTCAGGTAAACGGGTGGCCAAAGTTGGATCAAAAGTGGAAAGAGGCGAGAATGAAACTTACGAGACAACGTGCTAGACACGCCAATCGGTGTGTAAAGGTGAATTGTGCACCCGAGCTGAGTTAAGCAGCTGGTCAGCGGTCAGGTGGGGTGGTGGCAGGCTGAGAAAGACAGGTTCTGGGTGCTGCGCAGCGGGTCCGGGAGTGGTGGAGTGCGAGGAAGTCCGTCCCTCCAAAGCTGCGGGTGCACCGTGACGGTCGGCTGGTGTTGGGTCTCTGACTCGCCTGCAATCCAATTCAGGGTGACATCACAAGCCAGAAACGCGTGTCGGTGGCAGTGCGATGTCCACCCGGATCACAGCATGGTCTGTGCAAGGGGACCAGGTACCAGGACCACATGTGTTATCTAGTACATCTCCCTCTACTGTACTAGTTCGTAGGTTCACATGTCGTATCGCCAGTATCCATTCAATCAGGGAAGCCGGTCCGGAGTAAACTCCATCGGCGGCCCGTGCCATACGAGCCTATAACTTAACTCCGAAAAGATTCATACTTCCCTCCTCCGTCCCCACACACTGTGGCTGAGCTTGATACGCAACATGTCAAAGTTGAACGTTTTAATGTGTAGGCATCAGCGGCGATTCATCTCCGTCCCCAACTGATATCTTTTCTCCCAAGGCGGTACGGTACGTCTCTGTGCCTGCGTTCGACAATCAGTGAGTCTGAATGTAACGCAGGGTGAGTATACCACAGGATGGACAGGTCAAGGAGCCTCCAAATCCGACAAGAAGGTGAGCTGACCCTCTTACTATAGCACCGTTTCATTGATCGTTTCAAATTTATAGATCGGCGTTAGTTCAGCCATCCTGTAGCTCTTTACTTTGTCATAACACATTCCAGGTGGTTGGCCTGACGCTGTTCGATCTTCGGAGACTCGGCAAGGTGAACAAGGATTGATTGATCACACGCCTGGTGACTTCACGTAATCGCGGTAGGTTGATAAGCTTGGAATGGTTGGCGTCAACGGAGCCAAGTTTCCTCCGATCCGGCAACATCTCCGGGAGAACATTGGCAATGTTTACAAGGACATGGATACCTCGTAAGGGTTAGTAGCCCTGCTACGAACAGTCCCTGATACCAAGTATTGTCGCAGGTTCGAAGAATTCCCAAAAGAAGGGAAAGTCGATCGGGAAGCTTGTCAGTACGGTCCATTGACGCGATTATGTCATGTGCGCTTAAATCTATGCCAGATAAGCAGGCGATCGACAAGATGTCTCCTGGTGATGCTGTAGTGATCTTTACTCCAGACAGTTGGTTTTCGCTCTAGGCTATGAAGAGATTACTGATGACGCTTTCAATCCATCAGGCACCCATTACCCCGTCAGTCTGTATGCAATCGAACATGGTATTCACGTCCTTGTCACAAAACCAGCGACTCAGCTTCTTTCTCACCACAACGAGCTCATCGAAGCCGCTCGGAAGCACAATGTCATATGCTTCGTCGAGCACCACAAACGTTTCGATCCCGTTTACAGTGATGCCAAATCGAAGGCTCAAACACTTGGCGAATTCAACTTCTTCAGCGCATGGATGAGCCAACCAAAGAGTCAACTGGAGACGTTCAAGGCATGGGCTGGTAAAGACTCGGATATCAGGTTAATGGGTATTACCTAGGCAAAATCATTGTTGGCATCCTTAATCCGTTCTCTTTCTAGCTACTATCTTTCTTCGCATCACATCGATATTTGCTGTTGGATATTGCAGGACAAGGCCGTACCAACTCGCGTCGTTGCGAGTGCTGCTACCGGTATTGCTACAGGCGAACCCTACAACTGTGTACCACAGACGGAAGACACTATAACACTCCTCGTCGATTGGCAATCTATCACCAGCCAGAAACACAAAGGGACCGCGGTGTACACTGCATCTTGGACGGCGCCTCTGAAAGCTGGGATTCATTCGGCTCAACACTGGTACTACATGGGAGAAAAGGTGGGTATGGCAGTGCTCCGCAATCCTCCAATACATCTATTGTTTCAGGGGGATATCAACGTTGATCAGGCTCACCGTGGCTATGATGTCACTATGGACGAGACGGGGAAGACTTGGTATAATCCATTCTAGTATGTCGCACCCGCACCCGTCCAGGTGGCTTACTGACGCGTAAATGATCAGTATGAAGTACTCTCCGTCGGAAACCGGTCACTTTGACGGGCAACGCGGGTATGGGTATATATCGATCGAAAAGTTCGTCGACGCCGCACGAGAAGTAAACGCTGGCCTGGCCAAACCAAGCGACTTCGATGCAAGCGGATATCCAACTATTGCAAACACTGTACTCACAACAGCGATCCTCAACGCCGGACGCATGAGCCTAGATGAAAAGAGGCCTGTGGGGATTAGGAAAAGTGAAGGTGTATGGGTTCTAGAATAGAGGTCCTTGTTCGTTGACGATGCACAAAAATGGTTTATGGGCGCGACAAACCACAACTACGCAGTATATATTAACTGGACTTCTTATTACAAAAATTGGAGACGTACAGCCCTCGACCAATCATAGCTTAGGGTGGTACGTACACTTACGTTTACCTCAATGTTCGGAGTCACCTGGCCCGCATACTAGAAGCACCATTCTAATTGGCGTGCGTGTAGCGTAGCGCAAAATGAGCATCGATGGGTCTATTCGTCCGCGAGTTTCCATTCCTTGTGTAGTCGAAGGTACATAAGATGATTATACGCGGTAGTCATCCGACGTCCCTTGAAGCTCTGGCGCTGTGCATTGCCATCGAAACCTATTCTGATCGGGAGCAATGCTGAACAACGACCAAATTAAATTTGCCATCAGACACACAAGACCCTGTGGTTAGCCCTTGAGATTGCGGATACGGTATTGTAAAAACATTGTTCAACTGGGTAGGAGATGCGAGGGATGCTGCAACATTGACGAGATGGAATGTGTGGCAAGTGCGCGGAAAGCTAAATTAAAGTAGGCACAGGGAAAGTTGTACGGTTGGTCAAGGGCCGCGGACAAACCGATGCAAGAAACCACACGTGACGAGCCAAACGGCCGACAAAGAGTGAGGTGTGAACGGGATGATGATAAAGTGAAGAATAATATAGAACGAATGCGATTGACAGTTCGGAATGGGGGAATCTGTCGACCTCGTCACGTGGGGAATATTGCGATTGATTTTAACGGAAAGCGAGCGATGTGACGGATGGTGTATGCATAGACCAACAAGGATCGGAATGAGTGGGAACGATTGCACATTATTTGGCAGAGTCGACACAACATGAAGGCGATTGCTCGCAGAGGAAGCCGAGGGAAGCTGCTGACGGAAGAACTTGTCATGCATCATGTGGTTTGGCACAGCTAGACGCGCAAGCTTGACCATCGTCCTCCTAGAGATATTTGTCGATGAATGTGGTGGAATGGAGACGGAAGGGTGAACATTGCAAAGGAAGGGTGATGCATGGATGATGGGTGGTAGAAACAGTGCACAAGTAGTCGAGCGTGTAGGTGGTGTTACATTTTGAGACTTGCGGTGGAATGGGGCGCTATGCGGCAGCGGCGACTCGCGGTGAGCCATTGAGGTTGTGGAGTGCAGGACGACTATAAGCGACAAATTCGTGAGGAAGGTAGTGCTCTGGGGGTGCTTCGATCCGTTGTTTGTTGACGGAGAGCTCGAATGTTGTAGGAAGGTTCTCCTTGTCGTCTTCAGAAAGGAACGAGCTCGAAAACGGATCTGAGGAGAACGATGGAGGGCTCGTAGGTGTCAAAGGGAAGTCATCTGAGATATCGGATATAGTGGTGGTGGCGCTCATTGGTGTACTTGTACCAGACAGCGACGCGGGACGCTTCGGTGTTGTGGGGAAGGGGATAATTTGCTGTCGGTCATAACGACCACCCTGAAGATAGTACTGAACAACAAAGGTTGCCGCCTTCGAGTAGAAGGCATAGGAGTATTTCTTCACCAGCGTTTCGGAGAGATCATTGACACGCTTGGCAAGTCGATTATCCAAGAGTTCCACAATTTCCTGACATTCCTCTGTTTCCTCAAAAAGGCGCCGAGACTTGCCACAGAGAAAGCGCGCAAGCGTTAATGCTCCCAACGCTATCGATGAAGGAGCATACTTGATGAATTCGCGATAGAAAAGTGTGATCTCCATGAGGAAACGCGCAACGTGTTGGACCTTCTCTTCCTCGACGAATGGATCGCAACACATCAGACGAAGCCAAGCCTCAGCTGTCGGGTGGCCAAGAGTCCATTGGATCGTGGCAAGTACGTGACCCTCCATTTGGATGAACGCCGATTCATCGTATGTTTCCCGACAAATCTGCGCGAGCTCTTGAACCGTAGGTACGCGATCCTTTGCATCTTCGAACTTGGCCGCAATCCATAATGCTGCACACCCGACGAGTTGATAGTGCTTGATATACACGACTCGGCGAGACACATAGCGGTCCACTATATTGAGGGTGAGATAGAGAGTTTCGGGGCGAAGGCGAAACGCGAAGTGGATCTCGACAAGAAAGTCAACCAGACATGGACGCATATGCCACCGTATTTCAGGTTGTTGATCCATGGATTGCGCAGACGACATGGTATACCTCTATTTGTTACGAGAAAGATCAACACTGAAGTATTGGTGAATTATGGCAGACTTTACCTCCATTTCATGCATATAGTAACGAATATCGTCGCGGTACTCTTCCTCCAGAAGAACTCCTTGTCGTCGGAGGGCAGCAATTTGTGCGTCACGTGAGCGCTGTTGATGCAAAACAGCCTTGGCAGAGTAGGGGAATTTGTGACTCGGAGCAAGGGGTCCGCCTGGAGTCTTGGGAACTTTGAAGACGCCTGTCGGAGATGGGCGCTTCTTCGGGTATGCGACTTTTCGAGAGCCCCGATAGGAAGAGAAGGAAATGTCTTTCATGTCTGAGTCAATGGGATTGGTGTATGTTGGTTGAGGAGGATTATTGACCAACAAGAGGCTGGAGAAATGTTCCGCAGGGAGAGCAACATCGTTAGCATGGGTCGGAATAAGGACGAGAGCCATAAATATATAGTGTGCCTGAATGTGGCAGAAGGGGATATCCCGATTGGCTGGTATGGCGCCAGCCGCAGTGAAGGTCCTCACCACCATTAATGAAGAAGTTTTAGCGGAGGTCAAAATATGGGTATTCAATGAGATGGTGGATGCGACGGACGAGGTATCGGAAGGTCGTTTAGAAAATATCGTATAGTACTCACCGAGGGCAAGACGGTAATCATGCAACGACGACGAGCGCACTTTCGTGGACGACGTCAAAGGTGGGAGGTGACGTGCGCGGGTTGGAGTGTGGCGTACACTAGAGACTAAATGAAATGAATCGTGGTCAGCGTGGAGGGTCGTGAGTACAAGGAGGGGATGTGGAAGCGAAAGACAAATGACGAGTTCGACGTCGCGAGCAACGACGACGAGCAACAAGTCTTCTGAAACGAAGACTTGACAAGGAAGAGAGGGAAAGTACTACTTGAAATGAATATAAGAGCACAGCAACAACCGCTACACGCTGGCTGTCATGGGATATTTATAAAAGGAAAGAAAGAAAAGAAAAAGAAAACTTTTATTGGGAGGAAAATCGCGAGACATGCCCATAAAGGGGAAAAAAAACAGACAGAATGAAAAAAAAAAAAGAAAGGGCAAAGCGCTCCCAAAATGGAAGCAAACGTTTTGTCACAACATGACGACAGCGAACCAGCTCATCCGAGACAGGCCCAGAGTTTGAGAGCGGTTATCTCCACATCCTGAGACCGCGCCCTCGCGACATTTCACATTGATGGTTCAGTGGCGACGGGCATAATGCCGGCAAATCTCACAGCCCCAGCCCCGGATCCACTACGCGACACCGTACCCGCGCCAACAGATGCGGTGGGAAGTTGGGAACTGTGTCCATCCGCCATGGCACGTGGAAACAGCGCCCTGCGTGGGCGGGTTTCCCACGACCCCACGTTTTACGATGTCAAGAGCAAAATGACGTATTTCCACTACGTGAATGCCGACTCACAGTACAGCGGGGTGCAGTGATCTTGGTGTCTGCCAGTCATGAACCCATGAGTCAAGCAAGGACGATCGACAGACAGAATGCGCTCACAATAGTCTTGAAAAACGCTGCTCGCCAGGTCAATGTTAGCATCCACGTAGACAGACGACTTTGACTCACCTGTGAGCGGCGACCACCGGGTTTTCAAAACACCTTGTTGTGTGTGATTAGTTAAAAAAATTAAAGAGGATGCTGGTAGAGATGAAGTGAAGCGAAGGACAGTGTAAAGGAGAGACTGGCGAGTTGGAGGGACCAAGAGTGGATGCAAGGCAACGACTACAAGGAAAATCGTCTCGAAGTGAATCGAGCGTGTGATGTATCGCGAGTAACAAGTGCACTTGCAGCGACTTTGTACTCGCAAAAGTAGTTGACGTCGGGCGGGAAGCAAGGTGGAGGTTGGCTAGAGGATCCAAGTCAAGCCTGTTTTACCTGTCGCATGAAAAGCGTGTACCCGCTTATCCATTTGTCCTTTCAAGCGGGCATGCGGCACGTATTACTTACTTCGTCCTCGGTGATATTTTGAGGCTTTCATTCTGATTTGGCAGGGCAACTCCACGTTGTCTGCCTGCAGGCATCGGGTGATTGGTAGGTTAGTTATCTTCTTTATGTAAGTTTTCACCAGGGTCCCAAGTGTCCTCAGAAGCAGATACACTCATTCGCTGCGGGCCTACGGCGAGGTCATTCACCTGAGCTCTACAAACTATATGATCTTGCCTGCGTGCTCCAGTTCGTTCCATTGGGTGTCCACGGTGCACATCTGTGCCCTGTGGTATTCCGTAAGATGTGAGCATTTGCACCGCTCCCACGCAGCACCTCCCATCAGTCACTTCTTATCAGGGCGCACATCGTATATAGCTTCACACATCGTTCATCGAGAGGTACAGCCCACGTCCCTATCGGATTCCCAAATGATGATCTAATATCTGTTGTATTGTGTTTAAGTAACTGATTATCCGGTGACAGGTACCTTAGACCGCTCATCTCACAATGCGGCGCCGTGCCGGCGTGCTGTCGTGAACCGAGTAGGAATATTTGTCGGGCCAAGCACGCTGCCGATCGAGTGCCAGGTGGTCAACTCGCCTGGCAATCTGTCAGACCCACTGCTGGCAATTCATCCGGGTACATATCTTTTGTAGCAAATTTTGACGACGGGAATACTATGGTCGCGCTCAAACTCCACGGCGTTCTGTAGGTTAAAGAGCGCCCCACGTTTTGCTGGTTGCTACGGAAGAATAGAAGTCTTCCTTTATGGTGGATTCTCAGCGTCCTGAAACCTCCACTGATTGGATTCTGCCTAGTCTGGCCCTCCAATTGCCGTCGCATCACAAGCCGCGCCAAGTTATATTTTCTTGCCTCTTGACAGGCGATCACGGCGCACGCAACGAGTGCCATCTGACCCGAAGGACCCGAACAGTGCAGGTTGACCTGAGTAAACCGTCGGAGCTTATGCAAACATATGGTGCGGCAGGTGCCAAGGAATTGATATGCGCTGCCATCATGCCCCAAACTCATAATTCATAATGAAACAGTGAGAGAAGAATCGAACGAACGGTATGAAACAATGTATCAATAAGGAATGTAGGCAAGGTCCACAGAAAGGGATTTGGACGAAGAGGGGGAAACGAAATCAAATAGTTACCAGGCGAAGTAGTACATTTAGCATTTCGCTCAGTCTCTGCGTGCTCCATTCATGAGTAAAGCCATGAGATCATGGGCAGGCTGGTTGGTAGCCCCGCCACCGAAACCTTGCTGCTGGAGGTGCAGCGGAAGCATGTGCGGAGGGATTTGCTGTTGAGGTTGTTGGTGTTGCCTCAAAGCGATATGAGGTGGTTGAACCTGAGGGTTCAGTTGCCCAAATCCTCCACCAGGCCCGCGGAGCCCTCCATGCATACCATTAGCACTAGCAAGACCCAACAACTGTGCTTGACTGGATCCGTGATTACCGGGATGGATGAGTCCCTGTAACGCGTTCGGGCCTAACGTCCCTTGTAGCTGATGTGCACCTGGGTGAGGGGCGCGAATCTGAGGTCCACCACTGAAACCTAGTGAAGGTTGTTGGAAGTTGTTGAAAGGTGGTTGAGGCGCGTTTCCGTGTACTGTTCCATGAAGGGCACCATTCGTCATCCCAACAGATGGATTGACAAACTGGCTGGGCTCATGGGGGGGCCGTCCACCTAAATTAGCAAGGCCAGGTGGCAAACGCTGTACTGATGCGAGGTGATTGGGAGATGGAGCACCGCGGAACTGAGCAGCCTGCATCGAGATAGGGCCATTCCTCCCTATGTTGCCATGCTGCATATGGATCGAGGGTACGGGGCCTTGATAAATCTGAGTTGGGGCACGTTGCCCGCTGTTGAATTGTATGGGCTCGTCAGGAAAGTCGGAGAATATTGCGCTGCTCTGTCGACTGCGAGGTGGCGGAACAGACCGAAGGCCAGGCACCATGCCATCCGGAACAAATGTTCTATCATCGTAGAGAGAGTCCACACGACCAGGGCCGAGCAGATGGGGATGGCCTTGAGCATTTTGTAAGGCATGCAGATTGTTCGAGGGTGAGCCGTAGCCCATATCTAGGTTGGGCAGTTCTGGAACGCCAAGTCTCTGAGCCTGTTTTGAGGTATGAAAACTTGCTTTGGCTTTAGAGGGATTGGGTCAACACTCACCTGCGCAGAGTTATTGAGCATTGCGAAGATGTCTTCCATAGCTTTGGCTTCGGAGTTATGGGGAGGGTGCAAGCCCGGAAGGTCTGTTTTCTGAGGGTCAGATTGCGACAACCCCGATGTACCGATCGGACCCTTTGCGAAGGGAGTAGGTTGACTGTCTCTGCTCTTCCCATCGAAGAATTTTGCAAATCGACTGCCTTTCGCAGCGGCAATACCCGAGCCGGCAGGTTCAAATGACTGGACTGTGCGGCTATTCGAAAAACTCCCTCCAAGACCTGACTCGGCGGGCAACACCTGGTCTGCGGGAAGAACGGCACGATCACCAGTCATGGTCAGAGGTCCGCGGTAGATTGCCTCAGATGCAGGTGTGTTTGGGAGAGCAGGGACGTCTCTGTGCTCATCGAACGGGGAAAATCCATTATTGGGTCGTGGAGTCTCGGCCACGGATGTAAAGTGTGAGGAGGGCTCCATTGGTTGACTGAGCCCAGCACCAACAAGCGCATTTATGACAACATTACCATTCTTTTGGACGAATGACGCTGGGCTTTGGGAGGAGGTAGAACGCACAGGCGAAAGAGCTGCGTTTTGTGGATTCCGGGACCCCAGCGCGAGAAGTCGAGATCCACCAGGAGGATGAGATTGAGAAGCTTGGCTCACGGGGATCACCGCGTCAGGCTTCGCCGTTGCAGATGGGTCGGATGTGAGTGTAGTTGAGAATAGTCGCGAACTCTGTGGGGTCAATTTATCGGAGGGTTCATATTCTTGACCACTGAAAGCCAATGCTGGGGTGGTTTGTTGGGAAGATATGGACACAATCGGCGCTGGCGCATCAGTAGTCACACCGACGGTGACAGAAGCTTCATACTGTTCGCCAAGCGATGACACATGAGAAATACCATCACTCGACAGAGCGGGTGTCACTGTCAAATTTGTGCCGACCTCCACAGATACACGAACTGCCACCATCATAAATGTGAATGAATTCATTGAACATTTGCAGCGCACCTTGTGAACTATCATCTTGAACGCTTGCAGAGGCATTCTCAGTGGAAGGATGCACTGCAGGGGGGGCGACAGGCGAGTCTGACTTCTTCTTCTCCTCTTCCCTTTTCATCATCAAACGAAAGAGCTGGATCTCGTCTAGCTGGTTTTCTGGAGCCTGACCAGGGGATGACGCTTGGGTTTGCGATGCCGCGAGGCTGGCACCCACTGGAGAGGCGGATTTGTCTTTCTGCTGCATTTCCTTCCTAAACGCCTGAATGCCATCCAGTTCGCCACCGGGACGGTGGCCGCCAATAACTCCACCGCTGCCGTTGCTTGGGATGTAAGTATCCATCCAAGCAGGTTCTTTCTCCCGCTCGCGATCTTTGCGGTCATCACGGTCTTTACCATCTTCACCAAGCTTCCTGTCCTTGCCACTCGATCTCTTTCCCCGACTGTCCCGATCATCTCCAGCAGCCCAGCGTCTGTCCGAACGATCACTTGCATCCCATGTAGGTCGGTCACGGCGATCGCGCAGTTCTCGTTCGCGCCTAGCAGCCATGCGTTCATCTCTCTTCCCATCATCTCTCCATCTCCTGGGGTCTTCGAGCTCGGAGTCCCGTTCAAAATCCCTGTCGCGGTCGTCTCTGTCCCTTCTATAACTATATCCGTCATCACGGTCTATTCGCCGATCCTCTTTATCACGTCTTGAAGGGGACCCTTCACGACGGGACCTGGAGGAATCTCGCACTCTGGAACGTGGCCGTTCGCGATCGTCACGGTCCCTGCGACCACTTTCTGGCCCTAGTCAAAAAAGTGAGCGGCTAGTCGAAAACACCACCATAGTGCTTACGGTCTCTGCCTGCTCGGGGTTGATCCACGCCTACCATGATGACGCGGGTTACTCATGCGGCATGCAACAAATGTTTGGTGAGACATACCTCTTCGCCAATCTTCATTGGATTCCCCATCTTTCTTCTTTTGAGCGTCCCGCGAGTCACTTGCACGTGATGAAACTGGCTGGTGCCCCTGGGGAGAGACTCGTGAAGAAGGGTTAGCAAAATGAGGGGCCAACTCTCTGTCCTTGGCCCGCATCTGTGATATGGACGACAGAGCACGGCGGTCGCGGTCATACTTGTCGGATAACTGGAATGTCCGCATTTAATAGGACGAACGGCGCAGATTAGAACTGTACTCGCATTGCGCAGACGTTCTTGACCTTCTTTGACTCTTTCTCGGTCTTGCTCTTTCTCGGCATCTCTGTCACGGTCGCGGTCCGCCGCACGAATCGACTGATGCTTGAAATTTCCCATCTGGGAAGGCTGGGTAATGGCGGCGCCACGGAACGATTGTCTCGCAGAACCTTGGGAGTGGCGTTAGAAAATATGTGCATTACGAAGGGAATTGTGTACCACCATCATCCGCGTCCCGGCGGAACCTGAGTGTGCAATGTCAAAGGAGGGATGGTAGGAGACCCAACTACGTACCGTCGGTCTCGTGTGTTACCAGTGGGGAGAGGCGTTTCAGAGTCTTTTTTGGAACTCGACTGGTCACTCTCAGTTCTGGAGATCGTGGTGAGCGGGTTGCGGGCAGAAGGGGAGTAGGGTACAAACCCGAACCAATCTTTTAGGGCTGGCATGCCGTAGGGGAGTTGGACCAAGGGGGATCTGTGGAGAAAAAGGAGCTGAGGGCGAGAATACATGATGAAGGAACGCGAATCTGTATGAGTTTGAGGTGAATTGGGGGACTGTTGAGAGACGGGGGAAGGGCTGTGGTGTTGGATGGCGAGATTAGCGAGGCCGTCGGCCACGGCGAGGACGGGAGAAGAATGTTGAAGGGGGACATTATCGGATGCGGACATGGTGGACTTGAAGGAAAAGAGACGGCGGTGTGGTTGCAAGCAAAACAGGTCGCCACGGTGTAGCCACAAAAAAAGTTTAAAATGCTCTCGCTCAGACATTTTATACTCCAGCAACGGGTCCTCCATCTCTACCGCTCTGCCATTAGGGCCTCGCGCTGTACGTGTCCATTCTCCCGAGGTTGGAGCCAACCTCACAGCACAGCATCGCAGGCATACCCGACCCACGCGCACGGGCAGAGACACTCCGCTGGTTGCGCGCAGAGATCGAACGCAACAAGCACCTCACAGACACCGTGAGCGCAGCATCTACTTGCACCCAGCGCACGTCTCATGCAGCCCCAGGTCGCAATAGAGAACCAGCTCAACATTGCCAATCGAGAAATCCGTCACCTCTTTCCCGGTGCCAGACGTTGATCAAGCATGCAAGTATATTAGTCAAAGCGATGTACACTCGAATTCACCCTTTACACCACCCTTGCGCTGACCAGCCATATCTTACACGTGTCAAGCTTGGTTGCGAAGGACTACGCGAATATCAGCAGCCAGCACCTTCAGGGCATACATACCACAGACGTACTTAGAATAACAGAGTCCCCACTATCGATAATCAGATTATTGCATGACACAAGGACAAGCACGTACCGCAGGAACATTTTGCTGATAAACCGGTCCTTGTTGATCGGTTTCTTGTTCTTGCCCTTTGGCATTTCAGTCCACATCTACAGACATGATCAACGAAATGATATGAGGTGGAATCACGCGATCTTGCCTCCTTCACGTTCTCGAGCACCTGGGTAGATCATAGGTCAGACCGAGGAGGGACGAGACGAAGGGGATAATAAACCATGTTACTGTGTCGGTCAAAGGCTTTCACGCGCGCAAGCAACTTTTTGTTATTCCGCAGAGAGATCAGGACTTGGGCGTGATTGCGAACGGCCTGCTGCAAAACTGACAAGGGACCCTGGCTGATTTCATGCTCCTCCAGCTGGCGTAGCTGAGCCTCGTCTAGCTCAGATTTAGGGACGTGAACGTACTGACTGACATGCGAGCATTGAGCATTACGCTATGAGCATCATCCGATGGCCCTCACCTCATGCTTGACAGTACTAGTACTAGTGTTGGTGCTGGATCAGGAGGCGTGTTGACGCTGCACAAACAAAGCCGTCTCTCTTCATCACAAATCTTACCCTCACAAAAAAAAACTGATATGGGTCGTTTAAAACAAAAGGGCAAGGCCGGCGCGGCCAAGGCCTACATGACCCGGTCAGCTGCGGTCAAGAAGTTACAATGTTCCTTGGCCGACTTCCGGCGGTTGTGCATCCTCAAAGGTATTTGGTCTGCTCGTATCTCGCCCCCCAACCGTAACGCAGAACAGGGATATTTCCGCGTGAGCCTCGAAGCAGAAAGAAGGCCAACAAAGGGTCGACGGCTCCAACTTCCTTTTACTACACAAAGGACATTGCATATCTTGCTCACGAGCCGGTGTTGAACAAGCTGAGAGAACACAAAGCGTTCGCAAAAAAAATTTCCAGAGCTCTTGGCCGTGGGGAATGGAGTATTGCGAAGAGCTTGGAGGACTCCAAACCAACTTACCGACTGGATCACATCATCAAGGAGAGGTATAGCAACCTCCCTCGTCTTAGCTTCGGGCTCATACGATCACCAGATATCCCACCTTCATCGACGCCGTACGTGACATCGATGATGCACTCTGCATGGTATTCCTCTTTCCCTCGCTGCCTTCCAACGATCGTGTGTCACCATCATTGATCGCCAATTGTTCACGCCTGGCTGCAGAATGGCAGCTCTACGTCATGCATTCGCGTTCACTCAGAAAAGTCTTCCTCTCCATCAAAGGAATATATTACCAGGCAGAAGTCATGGATCAGGATGTGACCTGGCTCGTGCCCTATCAATTTACGCAGAACGTAACACTTTTGCTGTGTTGTACAGTGTCAGAGATACTAAGAATCTTGTTTGCAGATACCATCAGACGTTGATGTCCGAGTCATGTTGACATTCTTGGAACTCTATCAAACATTGCTCGGCTTCGTCTTCTTCAAGCTCTACACGGATGCTGGGCTTGTGTACCCACCTCCTTTGGACACCATCCGGGATGAAGCTGGTGCCGGAATAGGTGCATTCAGTGTCCATACGGTGGAGAAAAACATCGTATCGAATTCAAAACCCGAGAAAGCTAGTAAAACGGTTTCCACAAAGGAGGTCCGACAAGCGATCAAAACGATCGCTGCAGATTCATCATCTGTCCATGAAGATATTGACATTGACTCCAGGGATTTCGCTACCAAGTCTACCGAGGTTGACGAAGAGTTTGTAGCCCACACTTCTGCTGGTGTGGATGCAACGGCACAACTGCACACACTGCAGTCACTATCTAAGACACGCAAGTCCACACCTACGTCATTATTTTCTGCGTATACATTCTTCCTGTCGCGCGAAACATCCCGGCCGGTTTTCGAATTCTTGATAAAGTCGTTTGGTGGTCGAGTTGGTTGGCCAGCATCGTCCGGGAGCGGATCGCCCATCACAGAATCTGATGATTCCATCACTCACGTCATCATCGACCGGCCAATGATCAACAAGGCCAACGAGTCGGCAGAGGAGAAAGAACGGCAGCGAAAACGGAAATATGTCCAGCCACAATGGGTCGTAGATTGCATCAATGCGGGGAAGATCCTTGTTGAAGATCGCTATGCGCAGGGGGCCACGCTCCCTCCTCACCTTTCTCCGTTTGGTGATAAACCAGGTGCCTACGACCCGACTGTGGGTCTGGAGGAAGTGTCGGCGGAGGAGGTACCCGAGAGCGAGGATGAACAAGGTTTGGAGCGAAATGAGGCGGGAGAGGGTGTTGGCGATGTTGTTGAGACTGTGAGCATTCGCAATGCTGACAACGCGGAGTCACTGCGTGCTGCAGAACTGGCGGCTGAGGCGGCTGGGATGGAATATGGCACATTCGAGAAGGAAGTGCGGAGGTTGCAGAGGAAGCAGGCAAAGGAGAAGGCTGTCGATCAGGACGAGGAAGACATGGGTAAGATGCTTCTGAGTAACAAGAAGCGGAAGCTCTACGAGCGAATGAAGTATGGAGAGAAGAGACGGGCGGTGGAGGTTCGTTTGGATGAGTTCAATACATCTCGTTTTACTAACCGATTAGCAGCGCGAAGCTTTGCAGAGGAGACGGAGGGAGATTCAAGGTCGAAAACAAGTTGGCGGTGGTCATTAATACTAGCCGGATATGATTGGCCCGACTACAGGTACCATCAGATGTACTAGTTGGTATTAGTTAAGCTGCTTGAACATTCCCCCTCGCTACCGACCGTTGGGTGTCTGCCTGCGATACTAATTCAACGTTCCCTGCGTTCACCGTGCTCGTCGTCTCCCCGTACTTGACCGCGACCCCGGTAGCGAGCGCTCCCTGTCACAGCTACTCCCATGGTCGGTATGCATGGTTTGGGAAATAGACACCCCCCTTCAGCACACATACGCCGTGCTGACACTCCGGGCCACATCGCGAATCCCAAGCCAGTACCATCGCCCGCAGGGCAGACGCATCCTGCACCAATCCCAGACAGAACCGACACCTCTTCCGGTGGCGTTCTCCACTTCTTCTCCATACCACAATGGACGCGCCGCATACTTCCCGTATCCTCCTCAGCGCGCAAGAGTCTTGCAGGTTTACCCTGTGCAGATGGACACGCAAATCTGCCCACTACCTCTCCACGCAGACTGTTACTCGAGAAAGATCTTCCCCCAACTCCATCCCCGCAGGCTGACGCAACCGTCACCGGTCATGAACAGAGCGCCCGTCTAAACGATGCGCAGGTGTCTATCTCCGTCCAGCAAGTGACCGACGCTCCTCCGCAACCCACATTTTATCTGGATGTCTACCACAACACGCCCGTGATACCCTCTCCCTCTCACATCAACTCTGTTGCATTTGCATCCTTGCCCAGCATCGGCAACGAGAACGTTCTGCGAAAAACAAAGAGCACACACTCGTTGCGGCCAAAGCAGCCTTCACCAAGTCTCGAGCAGCAGCGTACCAGAGGCGTCTCAGTGACACAAATGTTTTCAACGGCGAAGCGAGCCTCAACTTCGCCTTGCACTACCGATGGAAACCCTCCTTCCACACCCCTAGTACGAAAATCTTCGTTCTGGTCACGCAAATTTTCGACACTGTCCCCGCAACATCTCACTGTCCCAGCTGATTCGCCGTCGCTTCCAGCGTTGAAACCCACTTCCCCGCTTCGGGTAGATTTCACTGCACCTGCAAACTCGCTCGCGAGATCACGCAGCATTTCTAGCGGCGCAGGGCTTTCTAGGCACCGTTCAGAACGTGCCGTCCGCCACCCCTTCACGGCTCGTACCGACATTCCTAGTCTGCCGCATAGCCCGGCCCTACCAGATAAGACCAACGTTCGACCGTCCACTGCTGATCCGTATGTTCTTACATCGCATCGTTCACCCGCGCGACGTCCAGCCACGGCTGATTCCACAACTCCTTCCCGTTTCCGTGCCCGTTCCTTCTTTGATTTATCACAAAAATCCACGGCCCCCCCTTCAAACAACGAACCATCCTCTGACAATCCCACACGGCGACTGAAAATTGGTCCGCCCAATCCCCGACCTCGTTCCTCGACTAATCCACCACTTTTGCATCGACTATCTGTTAATTTATTCGCCTCATCGCCATCATCGACCGCTAAAAACGGAGTCACGCCATCTCCATCCTCTCGCTCTCCCCGACCATCTCTATCCCAGATCCCACCCGATGTCCTGAAACCCCGGGCAGGTGAATCTCCTGAAGCCTTCGTTAACAGATTGGGGTCCCTCGTCTCCAAGGCAGACATAGCTGTAATCCTGGCCTCCAGGTAACATTGCGCTATGCAGTCTTTGTTCGTTCTAATTACTTTCTGCAGTGGAGACCCAATCTACACTGATTCGCTCAAGCTATTTATGGAACGCTTTGGATTTCTTGGGGAACCTCTTGACGTCGCACTGCGTAGATTGTTAATGGATGTTGGTCTACCACGGGAGACGCAGCAAATTGATCGAGTCATTGAAGCATTTGCGAATAGGTACCATTCGTGTAACCCTGACCTATTCACTTCCAGAGGTGTGTCGTCCTTAATTTCCCCATGTACAAATTGACGATGACGATGCTCCGTTCAGATCATCCATATATCTTAGCGTTTAGCCTGATCATGTTACACACCGATGCGTTCAACAAGTCAAACAGACGGAAGATGTCCAAGACGGACTACATTAGGAATACGACGCTCCCAGGCTTAATTCCTGAAGTTCTTGATGTATGCAGAACTGCATTGGCTTTGAGTAGGGCGCTCACGATAGTTCCTCAGTGCTTCTATGACAACACCGTTTTTGCACCATTCATCTTTATCGAGGATCCCTTAGACCCCGAAGGGAGCATCGAAGGAACTAGACCATCCACGTCATCTGGACTTCCAAGTCCAATGATACAAAGTGGGAGTGCGTTACTGAGCAGACCAAAGATTGATCCCTACTATCTCATTACGAATGTGAGTACTTCGTACCACTCTCGCCGGTTTGTCTCAAGTGTCTTTCTAGAATTTGCTGAATCGGCTCCGTGTCAACGTCGAAGGTCAAATATCACTTGAGAACCCGTTTCGATGGGATGGGACTGGTACTTCCTGGAACTATGACGAGATCCTTCTAGCTTTTGCCAAGGGGCACGTGGTACAAATAGGGTCAACGGACATGCGATCGACGACTCCTTTCTTTGGCTTGAGTGTTGGGGGTGTTGCAAGTCCGTCTGTCAACGGTCTTGGCGGTGCACCTGAAACACTGCCTGTGTCCGAGACATGGACCATCAGGCTCATCAAGGTCGCTGTACTCAACCGCAAAGATGATCTGTTGGAAGGGGGGAAGAAACCATTGAATCGAAAGTGGCGGCCATATAGTGTTGCACTTACGAGATCTCAGCTTCTTCTGTTCCGTGATCTATCATTTTCATCAACACTACTTTCATGGAACAATCCACCAAAGAAACCCCCTTTGTCATCAACATCCTTCAAGCCCGATGAAATCATTTCCTTGAACGACGCACTGGCAGTTTTGGATCGATCCTATAGCAAGGTGAACTAGCTTGCGCTACAATTTTCTAGCCCTTACCATCTGTACCACAGCACTTGAATACTTTTCGCCTCACTACTCGTGATGGACGTCGTATTCTCTTCCAGACAACCGAGGAGAAAGAGATGAATGAATGGATATCTCACATCAACTATGCGAGTACCTTCAGAACTACGGGCATACGCATGCGATCGCTGGGAATGACAGGCAAAGTTCTCGAACTCACTGGAGTAGCTGCCGCTACGTCACATCTTCACGACCTGCGGCTTCCGAATTTGGGTCAACCAAGAGTGCTGACATGGGATCATCGTAACCCCCCTGAGCCGATGGACGAGCCTCCTGGTGATGGTAGGTTGCACGGTGGATACTCTGCGGACACGTATGGTCGCCAGAGTGGAGTGGCGGATCTATCCGCACCCGAGGTGGAGGGAGCGTCACAATTCAAGGAGACGTTTGATGCAGTGAAAGCAAAACTGGCCGCTGCACGCATTAGCGCTGGAGATCTTCCGGTCGTGGAGAAGGCACACCCGGTCGGCGCAGAACCTCCCCGTCCCGCCTCCAGATTCCATATGGTACATACACGGGTGGAAGATCTGGAGAACCGCATTTGCGCCGCCAATGCACAGATCACTTCTAGCATGCACGTCGCAAGAAATATTGCCGTTTTGGCACCATTTCAGAAGTCAACCCGAGATCGCTTGCAGGACACCATTCAGACAATGTCCAAGAAAATACAGGCAATGCGCTTGGATGTCACTAAGCTCATTTGCCATCGCAACATCCTTCTTAATGACCTCGCTGCTGAGGAGAGAAATTTCAAATATGCAACTTCCCTCGCTTTGCAAGCCGCGACCGAAACGCTGCAGCAGCGGCACTCTGAATACACTCAGGAGCTTCCATCCAAGAGTTCGCTTCACGAAGAGACTTCGACGGGCTCGCAGTCCTTCGACTCATCCACTTATGAAACATTTCGTTCCGCGCTGGACTTTGGTCCTGATTGGCCACCGTCGGGCGAAGCATTCGCCACTCCTTCATTTTTTGGGCCATCTCTGACCACCAATTCACCAGTTACACCAGGACATGATAGCTCGACGGGTTGTTATCCATACCCTGACGAAACCTCATATTTATCGCTATCCACCACCAACCAGTCCCTGCCAGAGACATCTTTGCATGAGAACCTATCCATAGTACCCGATTCCCAAGAGGAACAAGCGGAGGAATGGGACAAAACCAGAGCGGCGAAGCGCGTCTCGCTGGTAAAACTACCGTCGGATTTGCGAATGTCGGCCATTACTGGCAAATCCTCCCGCCATCCTGAAGATAACAACTCGTTGAAAGAGGAACTAATTGCTGTCGGGGGTGTTCCTTACCAGACTTGAAACAGACGCGTGTTTTCCACGGCTAAGCTACCCACATCACAGTATGACGGTAATGCACATGTCCATTTGTCCTTGAGTATGTACCCGTGTACCTTGCTTCAGTTTATGGAAAGTGCTGTGTCATCACGTCACCCTGAGTGCGGCCTCATCAAAAAATACACTCATGTATTGATGCCAGCATGTTCTCACAGATGCTAGAACAAGAGTCTGAGAGCGCCTCGGAACTCAAGTTACTGTCAGTGTGAGTCAATGTATCCCTCGAGTCGCCGGTTGGCCACTTACCGTCTCAGTGCCACCTAGTGAATGGCGGGACCCGGGCACTTGAGCTCTCTGAGATCAGGTGAGTTTACCTTGAGGGGCCCATCATGAAACTAGTGATCGGACTACTACGTACCGCCGTGCAGGCTCAAAAACATCCTGTTTCCCACCTTTGAGCCTTTCTAGGTTACAGGGAATCCAGGTTTCCCGATGCTTCCGTCAGTCCAAGTCGGACCGCATGTAGTATGACCTAGGCATGTCAGCCTCAGTCTTGGGAATTCCGCCACCCAGCTATATAATGTTTTCCCGTCCACTGAGACAAAAACGCCAAGAACATCGGGAGATGTTGCATGAAACTGCTAGTCCCTCGTCCTCTCGCTCTATACCCCGTCCTTCTCTCCCTCCTTCCCTTCACCTGACTATTCCCAAGGAAAATGGTGACTCATCAAACCGCCCTAGAGGCTCCGAGCTCACTAAAAAGAGTTTCAACCAGGCCTTCCATCATATTGTCTTTCGAAGACGCCTTGGTACGGTCAATCGCCTGGAGAGGATGGCGGAGGTGACGGTAGAGGATGAGAATGTGGTTTGCAATACTAGGACGTCGAATTCCATAAATCGGAGAACCACAGGCCGTCCTACTTCTCTACCTTCAACGTCATCCATTATTTCTCAATCGACTGTCTCGCATATTTCCACACCACGCATACCGAGAACCTTGATCACCTCCTTCCCTCCGCTGAATGTCTCTGACATACCACCTCGAAGTCCTACAAATAAGTCGCCATTTTCCGCCGTCTTACTTGCTGGGGAAGATGAAGAGCATGATGAAGACGATCCAGCACTTGCGCTCTGGCATACAGAACAGTTGCACCGTGCTAGACTTGCAAAATTGACTAAGCATCTGGGAGAGGAGATTCCTGCGGAATTGGTGCTAAGCCCTAGTTTCTTATCCCATGGGACTTCTTGTTCCTCTGTTCACTCGCGTCGTGGTGGCTATCACCATAGACGCAAAAGTTTCGACCATTCGTCATCCAAGCAGGTGTCATCTACCGAAGAAAAATTGCGGAGAAGTAAATCACTTAAGGAGCAAGGCAAAACCCACCGCACCCCGTCAGTGGCTGGCACTACCCCCGAGATGTCAAGTACAGTGTACATCACCGGCGGAGTTCGTAGCACTGAAACTACGGTGAGCTAAGGTTTCAAGGCTACTGTCAGTGTTGCACGATCTCTTACGTCTTCCATTCAGACGAATACGGTACTTATACCTAACCCAGCACTATCCCAAAGTACCACTCCTGAAACTTGGCACACGGACTCCCCGATGGGTGTTCCTAATGGCGGTGTTCTGCACGAAAGGGTATCGATGGACGCATATTCTGACAGTCATCCTTCGCATTCTTCCCGTCCATCCGTCGAGACTTCCAGCGAGGCATCTTCACTCTTCCTCCGTACTTCCTGTGCCCCACCAAAGTCCGAGAAGCTCCACCGGCGACCTGCGACGATAAACGGGAGTCGGCGCGTGGAGAAATTGGCGAACTTTTTTGGCGTTGACCATGATGACGTTCCGGCTGTTCCTCAGGCCCGTGAGGTCGCTCAGAAGCTCCAATCTTCATCTGCTAGCGCGGCAGGAGACCTTGCTATTGGTATCCGTCCCCCAAAGTCGCAGCTCGAGGTTGACGTGAAAGTCAGCAAATCATCTCGATTTTGGAACGGTAGGGTGACGACGAAAAGTGTACATCCGGATGATGTGATGGACAAGCTCAGAATGATGAAAGCATCTTAGCACCTTTTAGTATGATACTTTGCACTGCTACTCATAGTCTGTCTTGGCTCAGACGGATTGGTCACCAGTCTGACTTGCGTCAAGCAAGGTTTCGGCCGACACGAGTTGGCATTTCCAAGCTGGTGGTAACGAGGCTCATAATCATTCTGGACAGATACAACATCTTACATAATCAACAACTACAACCTGGGGCTCGTCCGACTATTGTACACGATTCCAGGAATAATCTGCTTCTCCTTATACATCGTATGCAATTCTAGCACCAACCCAAGGGTAGGAGTAGTTGTGCTGGTACCAGTTGCGTACGCTGCGCCTCTCAGCGATCCGCGGGATCGTGGCATAGGATCCTCCCAACTATGAAGAGATGTTGAGCGAATGGGCGACGGAAGAAAGGCTGCGGGAGAACGTACTACGACTCGATGATTGCCATCAAAGAAGTCGGCGGAGTACCTAAAGGCGATGGTCATTAGCTGAACACATCCCAAACGGATTTTGCTCGCCCGGGATACAACGGAGACGGAATAAAGCCCTCAAACTGATCGAATACGGGCCCGTTAGCACCAGCTACTACTCGAGTGAACATGAGATCACTTACGGGACGGGATGCCATTCCTAAATCCGATATTCGCCCCACCCTCGTAGCCGCATGCAAACTGGTCCATGAACACGCGAAGTTCTGGTTCAGTAGGGAGTCGTCCACCCTTGGCGCCCACATACGCCGACAGGTTGTCATATGAGGTGAGAACAGTGCCAGTCCCAAGCAGTGGTCATTGATACGGGACCATATAGCGTACCGACTCCGATCTCTCCGTCTTCGAGTGTCACCCAGCTAGCAGGGAACGCGATTTCGTCCTTCCCGGGACCTGTGTAGAACTCGAAGAATTCACCGTTGGTAACAGGCCTCCAAGAAATTCTGAGGGCATCAACGGAAACCCGGCGGGATGGACTCTCGTTATCCCAGCCAAAGACGTGCTCTCTCACGTCTAGCGCTTTAATAGTATCGTCGGTTTCAATGTCATCAATGCCAAGAGTAACGCTAGTAGCACCGATGAGGATGGTAGGGGAAGAAGGCTTAGGAGCAGCATTCCACGAAGTGAGCAGTGACTCCCACGGGGGTGTAGTGAAGCCTGGAGGAGGAATCGTTCCACTGCCTGCTCGCTGGAGAAGCATGCGCAGTAAAGTCTGACATCGAATCAAAACGACATCCAGAGGTGAACGACAACAAAAAAACCTCAATGTGTAGCCCCTCGTGCTTATATGTCATAAAGAGCACTCGTGCAACTTTTCTCGTCAATTGAATGGCGCCGCTGGATATATCCGCGTACAACTCCGTGAGTCGTTCTCGTACCCGTTCCTTGAAGGAGAGGATGGCACTGAGCGGTGGCCAGTCCTCGTCGTTTCGAGGGACTTCGGAGTGTGACTGACAAGACTCCATTAACTTCTAAAATGGAAGGACGAGAAAGGAAACGAACATGGCATTGGGAAGGGCTGGTAGGAGTCCATGACACCAAACCGGCGAGGGCATGCAGTATGTGAAAGGTCTTTCTCAGGGAACTGGGTTACGTAGCATCAGCACCCAACTCGTTGAAAGAGAATGTTGAATGAAAATGAGATGACGGGTTGAACGCATGAATGTCGCGCGGACAAACGCTGTTCCGCGTGTGGAGAATGGTCCAAATATGAGGCAATACTCATCCTGAACCGAGTTCCAGTAAGACCTGAGGTGGTATACCTTCACTACTCGCCAGCGAATGGCTTTGCATGGTTCGCACGATTTCGGAGGCGTGCCTTTGGAGTATTTCCTCCTCGGCGCCAGACAAATAATACTCTAGTGTATCTGTGATGATTTTATCGAAAAGTCTGAGACCGCACTCCTTGTAGAGAAGTATGGTGCAATGATTTTGCGTTAAACGGTGCTTTAAGACCCCTGACGATAATGTCAACAATGTCGTGCTGGGGTTTATCCGCGCCGTTTTGGCAGTTTCGGATATCAAGAATGTGAACGGTGGCGTTTAAATTGCGTTACCCATAGTGAAGAGGGTGGATTGGTTCTTGCTAAGAATCAAGTGTCGCGACTGGTCCCACTCCCAAGCCTTTTATCAGGGCCCCAGAGCGAGGAACAGGATAGGTGTTGAGGTAAGCGGTCCTCCGCATTAATGGAGTTCGAAGTTGCAAGGCCATCAACAAAATGAAACTCTGTTCAATAACGTTAAAATACTGCTTTGCAGATGAGTCAGACTGCGCACCCCGTCCCGATTCAGAGGGTATGATCAAATTCTCTTCAAGTTCTGCTGGAACCAGCATGCTGCCATCCGCAAACCTAGCTGGGGAGGGAGGAAGGACCTCTCTCACATCTGGAAATGCCTTTAGTAACTGCTGCAAGACACTCTTTGGGATCGCTTAGGTGCTCGCCGGCGAAGTCACTGATCGACGGACTGACTCCCGATTAACCAAGATAGCTTCAACCATATCTGCAAAGCACTGGCAGTATTATTGTAACGTTATTGTTTGACGGAGCCTTCTGAGTCTCTGAGAGCTGTGATTTGACGACGGCTAGCAAAAAAAGGAGATGGTCACATCACTGAATTGGAGGTTTCTGTTGCGCAGAGTTTTCGGATCGTGGATTTGAATTTTGAACTCCTCAGGAACGACAACTTGATCGCCTATTTCGCTAGCCATCGTCCAATCACAGCTTCCAAATGGCCTGTGGTAGAGTCGTCAAACAATAACATTACAATACTGCCTTGCATATTTGAATGAGAGGGCTTGCCCAGCTACGAAAGAGTTGTTGAACAGCCATTCATTCAGCTGTTTTGGCCCAGCGCCCAAGCAAGGTTTCCTGCCGACATAAGTCAGTATTATACGTTTCTCCTACTCGCTCCTCTCTCGGCTCCGACCTTCATAATCGTGGGAACAACACACCAGGGAAACTCCTTCCTTTTTTGTGACCACACAAACAGACGTCAAGCGAGTCCAAGTTTTATTAGTCATCACAGTATAGTGGCACATCGACCCTAACCCTAGCGCCTCAAACCCAAACCTAACCCGATCCTTGGGTTCTGACAGTATTGCAAGTACTGTACGATATTATGGTGAGTACTCTTGGTGGCACAGTGGTTTCTGCAAACTCCACAACTATTCACCAGCCAATTTTTCAAGACGAGAGCGGTTTAGCCGTCAAGTTCTTTATACAGAAGGACATCCCTCAAGAAATACAGGCTGAGTTATGTGAAACAATCACTGTGAGTGGGTTTCGGCATCGAGCTTGACCATTAGAATTGACGTGTCGCTCAGTCCCTCGGTGGGCGCGTAGAAAGCAAGGTGCCAAGGCAAGGCTACGTTCTGACTCAGCCCGGTACTCCAGAAGAGGAGCGTCTTCGCCTCTGTTGGATCAGTCCAGATCGCCCTGAACGTCATTTCGTGCCCTACACTTACGTGGAAGCTTGTAAAATCGCAGGAATGCTGCTGAAACAGATATTCGTCGAGAGTGGAGGACCCATCAAGATGCACATACATCCTAGCATCGCAAATGTGAATGCTCGTGCGGCACTTAGCCAGCGTATCATGGTGAGTTGGGTGGTCCTGGTTACAATTCTAGTCTTACTGGAATTTTTTTTTTGGTGATCCAAGCATTCCGGAGGAGACCCCACTGCGTCTCCTCAGTCTGCTCGTGTGATCCTTGCGGACCCAAACACAGAAGTTTTCCAGCATCTCGTCAAGTCATATCAAGGCGTCCCGGACAAGTATATCGAGTCTTACTTGTGGGTCAAGAAATGTGTCGAGAAAGGTGCACTTGTTTACACGCCGCTGGTGTATAAGAACCCAGGTGGCCGGCGTCCAGGGGAAGAGTAGGTTTCCGGTACTCTCAATCGATCACAGGCGGTACTTATTCACATTCAGACGAACTCAATTTACTGAAGAGGACGAAGAACGTCTATGCCAGTGGATAGCAACCAAAATTCCTTACAAGGAAACGGGAGGTAGAACTGGTAATCGTCTGTACCAACAATTATGCGAGATGGCAAGTCCCGAGAGTATATTTGACGATCCATTTCTGATCCCGCCTAGGTTGTTGACCCGGAGTATGCGTGGGTGACTCGACACACATGGCAGTCGTGGCGGGAGCGTTACAAGAAGAACTCGATCCGCTTGGACAACATGATTACTGCAATCGTGGGTCAGAAAAAGCCGGCCCATGGGGAGAAAGGGCAGTATGGTTACGTTCGACAGGCGGAGGAAAACACCAGACGTACGAGAAAAAAGCGCACAAAGCCAGTGGACGAGTCGCTTCATGCGAACCACGCAGAGGGACAAATAACGGGGTGCATCGATGGCAACGCAAATAATAATACCGTCCCCATCATTCTCTTTAACCCCGATCAAATCTCCAGCGAGTCACAGACTTCGATGTCGGGGATTCGTGCTCGACAAAGCCCTGACGAAGAGGAAATGGCAGATGGTGAAGAGAGCGAAGAATGGCCTATTCGAGTCGGTAACCAATCTCCTCCACCATGGGGGAAACGGAAAGCGGACGACGAAGGTAGCAATTGGCCACACGCCCAAAAGAAAACGAAAATGATGTGAGTATTTTCTTGTGGAGTTGCGCACCACGCTTAAAACGCTTACAGGGCATCGAGCTCAGAGTCCAATAACTTCGCGGCACCAACCACATTTGCATCAGGTGAACAGGCAGCGACCCCGCTCCACTGCATCGATCAAGCGATCTATGATATAGCCAACGAATTCAGGTTCACTGTACAAGAGGTGAAAGAGTTTTATGACAAGTGTGGTGAAATGGACCGCGCTAGGACGCGGTTTCAGAAAATGCGACAGTTACTGGACAGCGTAGGAGATAGTATTGGTGGTGATGCCAGCGGTCTGTAGTCAAATGCAGTTCTTGCCTACTCCTTTGTAGTTCTTACATGTACTCGAAGTCCCTAATAGACGTATCATACACTACACACTATGGCATATCATTTTCTGCAAGTTTAATGTAATTTGCCGCTCGCATTGGTGCAGAGGGACTATCAAATGGCTTTTTGCGTCTGGGTACCAGCCAGGTCACGCGCTGTGTCATGTGAAGGAAAAACTACTCACTTTTCTCCGGCAGCGACTGACGGGAATGAAGCGAAGAGGTCTGGGTGCTTGGGAAGAGGTGATTCACTGTGTGCAACCCATTAGTGAAATGGAGATGACGACGATGACGACTGACCTAAAATAAGGATGACGCAAAGCTTCTTCGGCAGTGATGCGCTGCGCTGGATCATATGTTAGAAACGACGTTAAAAGATCAATCCCAGATGTTGTCATGTACTGGAATCGCTGGCGAAACTGGTGAGCATGTGGGGCGGGAAGAATGATGGTCTTGGCGAGGGGAAGACTGAAGTACTCTGACCAAGACGAGCTCGTAGGAGGACCAAGGAGCTTGAAAATCATGGAGAGGAGTTCGACTTCTCCTTGAGCCTGGAAAACAGGCTCTTTCAAGAGCAATTCCGCGAAGATACATCCTACAGACCACATGTCGATGGCAGTTGAATATTTGGTAGCTCCCAAGAGAATTTCCGGGGCACTGTTAACGTGTGTAAGAGAGGAAAAAAACACGATAGATGACACCGTCAACATACCGGTACCATAAGGTCACCACTAGTTGTGTCAGACCCCCTACCCCGACAGGATCGCCGTATCTTCGTGCGAGACCAAAGTCGGCTACCTTGATCATTCCGCGGTTGTTCATGAGCAAATTACTGGTCTTTAAATCACGATGTAGAATCCAATTGGAATGACAGTGAGCAACAGCAGATAATAACTGCAGCATCAAGGTTTTGATTTCCGATTGCAAGAAGGGGGATGGCATCAGGGTCAGGAGCGTCTTGAGGTCATGCTCGATGAAGTCCATCACTACGTAGACTCTTGCAGTGATTCGTGTTGATCGCAACCTCGAAGGCGACTGGATAGCTAAACTCACTGTGTCAAGGTGTCACCGACGACTACTTCGCGAATTCGAACTACGTTTTCATGCTGACAAGCCATGAGAGCACTGATCTCACGAAGTGCGGTGATCGGGAATCCATGTTTCTCCTCGTCGAGCTTGAGCTTCTTAAGGGCAACTATGTCCCCAGTCTCCTTGTCCCTGGCGCGAAATACAACGCCATAGGATCCTTCTTCTATTTGGTTGAGTCGCTCGTAACAGTATACGGAACGGGACGGCCGAATTGGAGGATGAGAAATTCTGATTGGTACAAAGACACTATGTGTGGTAGGATGGCTTGGGCGAAGTTGCTGAGACGAAGAAGGATCCACAGGTATTTGACCTCGGGGGCGGGTACTCCGAGCCGACTCTATGCGACGTTTGAGAGATTGTTGGCGCCTTTGGATTTCTTCAGCGTCTGGATTCTCTTCGTCCCATTTAGAGCGTTTCCGCGATGGTGTGGATGTCTCGTGTTCTGGAGTCTGCATTCGAAAGGTAGTGGTTAGTCCAACTTTCATGGAACTCATATGTCGAGTCAAGGTCACGTGCGGTGGTCATCGCGCCGCGCCCACCAAGTCAACGTTCAACGTTCAACGTTCAACTCTGTACCGTACAAGAATGGACAACATCATGGATCCAGAGTTAGCCTCGGAGATGGTCAAGCTGCTCGTACAAGAGCTCAAGGTGGTCCGAGCCCAACTTCGCGAAGCCGAAAGGGTATGCCGGTTCTGCAATTTCTTCGATATCAAGCTCACCGTTCCTACTATCTTGCAGAGAACCTCCACTCCGCACACGAGTGGCCATTCGAATGGGCTGACTCACGAGAGGGCACAGGCACTCATTGCTGAGAACGAAACTCTCAAAGCGGACAACGCTGCCCTTCAGGAAATGATAGCAAGGCTTCAGGATGAACCTACACGAGTATCCTCCATCAAGTCAGAGGAAGACTTGCCTGGCACCCTACAATATGCAGAGGTAGTGGGACCCACAGCAGCTTGTCCATCACGCACGACTAATATGCCTCTCTTTAGCCGACGTTTCACACGAGTGCAGAATTCGCCAGACTGCTTGCTGAAAACGAAGACCTCATCCATGAAAAGGTGGCGGTGTATTTTTCATCGTGTCCACAAGTTTACAAGGCTTCGCGCTCAGGAGGAGGCTTCACGGAATGAAGCAAAATTGTCAGTTCTCCAGGAGAAGTACGGACGGTCGAAGGCTAAAGTTCACGAATACAACGAGGTTCGTAAACTGTGACTGCTACGATCTGCACTGGAGCTGTGATGCTGCTGCAGATGTTGGATGAGCTTCGTGCCGCACTCTCGAGTTGTGTTGAAGAACTAGAACAAGTCAGTCTGGGGGCCTATCACAAGCGACTAATTAACGACATCATAACAGTCAAGAAAAGCGGTGGTTACTGAAATTGATTCCAGAGGCTTTCTGCAAGACCTACCCTACGAGCCTGTGGAGGGTCAACCAGCGTTTTCTTCGATCCAACCATACACTCGTGGTATTCACACCAAGCTTCACAAGGTATATAGGCAACGTGTCGGATCAAATCAACAGTACTTACCACATTGAATAACAGGACGCCGTGGACGTTTGGTACGCATTGGTCATGAAGACAAAGCTTATTCCTCTTAATGTCTTACCAGTGAAGGACTCTACTTCATCGACTGCAATGAGGTAATTTGGTCACCGTCCGGGATCGCGCTAGGTCTTGTTATTAAACCAACCTTCCAATACAACCCTAAAATTTCCGGTGGCGCATGGACTAAACTCGAGGATAGTTTCGATGTTGGCAAACAAATGGATTTATGCTGTTTATCAGGCAAAACGTCTCGTTACCTGGGCACATACGAACGGGTAACAGACCAAGGTACTATGATGATCGCGTCAGAAAGTTTGAAACATCTAGACCATGAGGTGCGCGTACATTGGAATAGGGTCGCCCAGAGGCTGATATATTTGCAGAAATTAAATTACGCTTCAAAACGTACAACACTGTTCCCAGACTTGGTGCCTCCCTCCCAGACACAGATGATGAAAAATATGTACAAGCAAGGGGTCATCAAACTTCAGTGTTTTGTCATTCGATGCATCGGAGTTAACAAGACTTTCGCTGAAAAGCTTCGAGACACATGTACACCTTCCGCACAGCGGAATCTGTCAGATGATACGGTCATTCCTACATCGGCGGTTACCAACAGGGACGTTCGGAAGCGGAAACGAGAACCGAGATGGACAGGCCATTCGACCAGAAATTCCAAGAAGAGGTATGAACCGTTGTGTACGACTTGACAAACCATTTGTGAATATGCTCCGAATCTCCAGGAAACATTGACTTGACATGTATATTCATACCATGCTTTCTCCCAAACCAGATAATTCTACAATCCTTCTGTTGTAGACCCTTGGACCATTCAGCATGCCATGGAGGCATGAACTTTGATATTAAGACACTTGCGTAAATTGTGCAGGGTCTCTCCAACTTCTAGCGAAGCACTACCGCTGCTTCGCCGCACAAAAGGCTGGACGCAGACAATCCCGATGGCTTTGAACAGATCCTCCAGGATCCATGTCAATCGCGGCCCTGTGAGTTCGATGGCAGGTTCTGAATTCATTTCCAACAACTTAACCTGGAAACCGGCAAGTTCGTGTGAGACCAGAAAGTCTGCGCCATAGAGCTCAAAGGCATTTGGTAACGGCTGTAGACAAAAAATAAGAGAATCCCAAAGGACCGGAAGCAGTGGACTGTCATGCCTGGAAGTGTATTGGTTGGTCGAGCGCAGCCCTGAATGCTTCTGAGAGGGCATCAGCTATCTGCTGTTTGACCACGGCGACGTCTACAGCGGTCAACACATTGTTGCTCGATTCTCCACCACCAGACAATATACGACACCCGATCAGCTCGTCCAAAAGACGTACATTTTCTTCGCCACGATGGGTTTGCAAGGAGGTGTTGGTCAAATGAGGAGTGAGGGGGACGGTCAGTTCAAGGTCGGAGTGCATGGGTGCGTGGTAGGGCTCGGCGGAAAACAGTGCAAGGATGCGTTCATACATGAATACTGTCAGAGCGCCGGAGGCAACAACATAGGTCCGCAAATGAAACTGTCAGACGGGTGTCATTTGAGTTGGCGAAAGTACGGAGAGAAACATAATGACTTTGTGACCCCGCAGATCGCATGGCGGCTGAGTCGTGGTCGAGAGTGGAACCTCGTTTGGATCGACGAGTAAAGAAGTAGAAATGTACTCCTGGATGTGTATTCAGCTTGAATACCCGCTGGATAGACATCATAGACACCTGAAGAACGAAATGCCTGAGTTGAGAGGTCATGACAGATGTGGACATGGTTGATTCATCTGCTTCCTCGTCATCAACATCGCGGTCAAACTCTTGGAAGATACCGCGTAAGGCATCTCTGCTGTCGAAAAGCCTGATGCCCATCCCTCTGTCAGCCATGCCCGGTTTAAGGATGAACCACCGCTTG
The DNA here is from genome assembly GCA_038090535.1 of Tylopilus alboater. Taxonomy (NCBI): domain Eukaryota; kingdom Fungi; phylum Basidiomycota; class Agaricomycetes; order Boletales; family Boletaceae; genus Tylopilus; species Tylopilus alboater. The sequence goes on along the minus strand of JBBPMW010000013.1, from coordinate 2,542 downwards.
CTGTCATCGCTGTTGGCGTCAAGCGTGTTGCCGAGGTCCCATAGCTCATCGCTCCACATTTCATCCAGTTCATCCGCGTAGGCTATATCGATGATCCAAGTAAGGGGTAGGGCTTTTGCGAGAAATGACCCGGGGCGTTTGACGAGATAAGATTGGATGCACCGGGCTAAGAAGTGCTTTCGAATGAGGGCCTTTCTGATCGTATAAGATGATGAAAGGACATGGTTCGGTTGCGAAGCCGTGAGGACATGATCGATGCAGTCGTAGCTAGCCCATTGAACCAGGCCTGGTGGTGGTGGTGAAGGGAGAACGGAGAGAATGGATGTTGATAGACCCAGAGCAGCGATGGAAGTGTGGACGAGGGAGCTGGTGAGAGGAGCACTGGGCCATGCAACGAATATGGCTGGATTCATGATCGTGGTGAACATCGTAGTACTTCGGGTTCTCTTCATGGGTAACAACTACATTTTTTCCTTGACCCCAACCTTTACCCAAGGCCTTCTCCTCGGGCAGTTGTCCATCCTCCTCATCCTTGCCCTCGTCCTCAAGTACCTTTTCCTCCTTCCGCAAACCGACCAGTCAGAAACCCCAATTTTCCATCCGTTCACCAAGCCGGACATTTCATCACGAACACGTCCACCACCGTTTGAAGCCGATGCCGTCCCAAAGGACGCAGAGTCGGCCAATTGGTTCAACTCCCTTGCTGGGCAGGTCCGTTAACCCTCCATGTCATGACGTAGTGCCACGGTCTTATAAGCTTTGGCTAGGTAGCTGACGTCTACCGGGCAAAACTACAAAACGGACTTGAAGGGTCCGCTGGGAACGAAGTAGCTCGGGCTCGAATAGAAGCATACGCTAATCAAATCCGTCCCCGTGGTTTCCTTGTTCGCTCCGCTTTCTTGGTTTTTGTCGTTTCCATCCTGAATAACCTTATCTTTGTATGCAGGATCACATTACCGTCCATGCAGTGGACCTCGGAAACTCAGCCCCACTGCTGTCCAATGCCCACCTTGTAGATGGTACGGGAGAAACGAGCGTTCTAACCGTCAGTATCCTGCAACATGCCCCCTTCGGACGCTAACGCGCACGTGCCATAGTCCGTCAACTTTCATATGTCCTACGCCGATAGCATCTCAATATCGCTGTCCACTGCCTATTTGTTCAACTACCCAATGTCGTCTTTTGCACGGCTTCCCGTTTCGCTCACAATATCCCTCGATCTGTTCGAGTCATCGGTGAGTCCGCGTCCGTCTGGTGACGTCTCTTCCCACTCATGGAATTTCTTAGGTTATTGTTGCACCCCCGTCTCCCCTTTCATCCGAGCCTGTTTTAACAATCTCTTTCCCTTCGGAGTTCACTCTTAATTTGAAGACCACGTCTCTTATGGGTAGTCGAGCCATGTTAAAAGACGTCCCGAAGCTGCATGAACTAATCGAGCATCAAGTTCGTAGAGTGCTCACTTCCAGAGGTACTTGGAAAGTAGTCCTGCCTGGTCTTGGGAATGTAGCTGGAGTCACGAAGGAGGGAGAGCAATGTCGGGATGCCGAGTCATTATAGTGACTGCGACCTTTTTCGATTCACGTTCATTGCCCGGCTCATCGTCCGTTCCATGTTTTCTAGAGTTAGTTGTACACCATACACGTGTCATTCCCCTTCCTGTGGTTCCTAGAGCCATGCAACAATGGCATATGCCTATGCCGGAAGGTAACACCACGAATGTGGTCGTCGAGCAGTAAAATACAGCCTCCGGTAAGCTTGACCATCACGAGATCAATGCTACCGGACAGCACCCCAAAACCTTATTATTTGGCGCTCATGCTGGTCTTCATACGGACACGCTGACAGGGAATAACTCAGACGATGGACGGGTATGTGTAGTCAGTGGTCCACGCGCCGGTGAATCCACTAAGGCGATGACATTACCAGGTACGCAACATGATGTCCCTCGTGTTCTGATGGAAATGTGTCCAGAACCCCAACACGTGGGGAGGGATGTCAATCTCGATAGGGACGACAGCAAAGCTCTGGACGTTCCTGTGGCTGTCGGCGAACCAGGAACATTAAAAGAGTATCGATCGCTTCGTTTTCGCATCCGTTCTGTAGACGAAGCCACTTGGAGCCCATTGCATAAATAGAGCTGACAGACACTGGGATCGCTCTGAGAGCTCGTGAGTGCTGCGCAATCCTGAACGTCAGTCTCGTTCTTCCCGTTGCTGATTACCACGCCCATGTACTAATGTAGATCTTACTGTCATACGCAGTCCAAAATGCGGTTCCAAATTCCTGACAAGATAGATTTGACTTCATAAAAGCATCCGTGCAAAACGCTTGACATGTACTCACCCGGACGGGGAGCGCTGGATATAACATGGAGCCCAACGTTAGCTCGACGGCGAGACCAGTCTGACAGGGCGGCGGCTACACAGTGTCATCATGTGTTCCGCATACTTCTGGCGCGCTGGTACTTCTATTTGTGCCCTGTCTGACATCTATCCGTAACACAGAATCCAAGCTTTCCATGGCATATGCGAGTGACATTGCC
>JBBPMW010000012.1:0-50387 GCA_038090535.1 Tylopilus alboater | reverse complement strand
GAAGGGCAGTTGGAAGTCTTGGCTAGGGGGAAAGAACACCGCAGCCAGCGATCATTCCGAGGGACGCCATTCCCCCCCTTGGCAATCTTCCAAAAACGTTCCTCGCCCTCCAAAGTCCACCTCCAACGAAACGGACGATACATCCTCGCAGTCCGATGACCCCTACGGCAACACCGACGACATTCACACCCCATCATACTCTCCTCAACAAATGGCCACCGCGCGTGCTAATGCGCGTACTTTGATCATGAACAGTCTTGTCCACGAGCCCACTGCGCCCCCGCTGTTCAAGCCCTCAGACACCATTTCTTTCCCTCGTTCGTGTCATAATTCCCGACGTCTTCGCCGTCGTGAGACGTTGGAGTCCGAACTTCACAGAAAGTCTCTTCTAGCCCGTCTAGAACATCTATCTCCCTCCGCAGAATTGTCAATTACTCCGCTTGCATCAAAGCTGATCCTTCCGAGTTCACAAACCCATCGAAGCTTTCAGGATGATGTTTTCCCATCGGCTGATTCTGTGAGCCTTCACAGCAGCGGTCTTGAGAACTGGGTTTCGCGCCCCTGCTTTGAGGAGAGGCTTCAGGTTTGGACCCGCTCGGACTCCGGGGAGATTGTCCGTACTCGCATTCCGGGGTCTCACTTGGGGGTGGCTGCGTTGGAATTTTCCGAGTTACTCGAGCTATTGGCTGGTACATTGCAGGAGGACGTAGAGGTGGATATTTTCGATCCTGCCTTGCAGTTCACACTGCCACCTTTGGCTTTGAGTAGGTGCATTCTTTTGAGCATGATTATTGGTGCTTAGATTTCCGCCTGTAGATCCCGATCCTCCTGCGGCGCAGAGGAAAGAATTGGAGTTGGAGCCGCTCTCTCCCCCATCCGACCTGTCGCAATCCAAAGATTCACATGCCCAATTATCTCCTTCACCTCAGCTCAACAATGCCCCACTAGCCTTGCCCTCGTTGGCGCAACAACCTAACGGCACGACTTCTGGATCTACAGCGACAAACGATCCCGTTCCAAAACGAGGAGTCCGGTTTGCTGATGATGACGGCAAGGACGATCAGATACCCTTGGGCTACGTCCTTCGCATCCGGAAGAACAAGGAACAGAAAGCTCGATTCCTCCGAGAAGAACGGGAGCGCCGGGAACGAGCAGCACAGCTTTCGACGGAGAATCGTCGAGCAACTGCTCCGCCGCAAGAACATCGAGTCTCGAGGGTTGTCGCTCCTCGACAGCGTCCCACACGACCTCTGATCACCTTGAGTGAACAATCGAAACCGCAGCAGCCGGTGACTGTTCATGTTCTCCGGGAGGAAGAACAGCTTCGTCGGGAAGCTGAGAGAATAGAGATGGAAAAGTTACGAAGATCTAGAGAGCTGGCGAGAAAGCATGCAGAGGAACGGGAGCGTAGTTATGCTGAGGAACTTCAAGCCACGCGAGCACGACGTGAGGCATCTCGTGCTGGCCGTCCGCTCGAGTCGGTGTCATTGTCTGCTCGGGTTCCTGACCGCGATCGCTCTGCATCTCGGGACTCGATGCATCCCTCGCTTCGGAGGTCAAGCGTGTCACACAAGCTTACACCCGAACTGGTTTTCTCGCCCGTCTCGCCTCATGATGGTTCCCCTTCCAGCTCTGCACCAGCCACGCCTGGAAGTCAGTATAGCTTTTCGAGACCGTCCTCGCTTTACTCTGCTCACACGACGTCATCTGAGGACGTCAGGGGACGGGAAGGCAAACGTGCCAGTAGACGCATGTCCGTAGTCTCGGACTCAGCAAAAGGAATGTTGCTCCATCCGCCATACGATCCCCGGGCCTCGTTCAACCCATACGCATGGACGAATATCCCACTGGTTCCTGTAGTCCCCCCCGTTCCCCCCATGCCTATTATTCCGACAGTCAATGGGGTTCCGTTTTATGGGATGGATATGCCTTTACTTCCTCCAACTGCCCCATTCATGGTGAATCAGTTCGGCGCTCGTCCTCGTTCGTTTAATGGGTCAGCAGGGCAGCAATCCCCTCTACAAAGCTCGACTTCACTTCCCAGAAACTACAGCTCTGAAGGCGTCAATTCTAGCAGTCGTAACTCGAGCCCCCGTTCCTCTGGGTCGCATCAAAGGCGTTCCAGTGACGATGCTGTTCGGATGGCAATAACTCGGGAAGATCCTCGATCAGGAAGCTATAATGATGTTCGGGGTGGCAAAACGTCTGGCTCCATGCGTGTCGCTCCGTCGCAGAGCAGCGCACAACGGTCGAGCTGGCTTCCACCCGAACAGAGCTCAACAAAGCAATCGTCGTCGCTAAGACCCGTATCCGGTGCTTATTATTCTGGGTCACCTACGCATGTACGTCGGCGGACTGCTGCATCATAACAGATTGCTCTTGCCCCTCATGGCACAACACCCCCACACCCCTGCATCACCACTGTTTGCAGTGGATCGGACACACTCATTTGATACCCTCAGCCTCGGAACAATTTCCAACGATCATAATCCTCATAGTCATAGCTAAAAGTCATTACACACAACGTCGACGCACATTATGGATATATCTTAACTTAACTCCCGGGTTGACGCAGACTTTTTCTTTCTTTTCAGTTACTGTCTGGACAATTTACATTGTCAGGTTTGGGCAATTATGGTATTCCTTGCATTTTGCAGTCACGTTGGACTGATTTCCATGCTCCGTGTTTTCTTTCAAGCACATTTATGTAAAGGGTTTTGCACTTTGCTCGTCAACATACTTGCGTGGCTCGCTCAGATCTATATTACAATGTACAATGCATTCTTGTGGACCTGGGAGCGTGAGGAATGTGTTGGATTGCGAAGAAAGAAAGTTAACCAAGACCACCCCATGGTCCACGTATCCTTCGGGCAAGCTGTATATCACGCTGCATGATCGTGACGCGTTTGGCGTGTATAGCGCAGAGATTTCTAGGGGGTGAGTCATCTCAGGGGAGAATGGCAAGGGGAAGCATAGAAAGTCACGCACGCATCCTCAAAGAGATGGACGAGGAAGGCCTCCGTCGCCTCCTGCAGGGCCAATATGGCGGAGCTCTGCCAGCGCAAGGCGGTCTCGCCCAACTGGTAGTTGGTGTCGGTCATCATATCCAGGGCGATCTCGCGAACCTGTACGGTGGACCCGCGGTGTGTCAGCGCGAGACAAGGGCGGGAGAGACGGAACGACGACGTACGACGCGAGAGAAGGGGAGTTTGCGGAGGAGGAGGTCTGTACTGCGCTGGTACTTGCGAATCTCGCGGAGTGCGAGCGTGCCGGGACGATAGCGACGTTTCTTGCGCTGACCGGGCTGCTCGTCGGCACCTGACTGGCCTACAACGGGTCAGACGACGCGTGAGGCGGTCGCGTAGCTGCTCACGGGGGAGTTTGTCGCGGGAGGAGGACGCGACGGGAGGACCGCCACCCGTGCTCTTGCGTGCGGTGGACGGCTTCGAACGCTTTGGGTTGGCCGAGGACGCGTTGTTGTTGTCGTCGTCGTCGTCCGGCCGGCGTTTTCGTTTTTGGACGGTCTGAGCCATGTCGGATGTATATGTGGTGGTGGTGTGCGGGACGGGTCAGTTTCCATTTCGGTACTTGACATGGTCTCGCCTGTGATCACTGGCTACTATCGCTACACAGACATCTTCTTTGAATGGTGCGCCCATCTCCTCCTCATCGTCCCCGTCGTCCCTCACGGCACCCTACAGGCATCAGGCGCTCCCTGATCCACAAGATCGCGGCCCCCTCAAGGCCGTGCTCTCCCAGGATGCGCTCGTACACCCAGACCACCCCCTACACAAGGATGGCGTCCGGGGCGTCGAACTCTACATGGGCACCCTCCAAAACTTTGAGACCCGTCTCCTCTTCTCCTCCGCCCAGGTCGAGTACATAAGATACTGGCTGCACGCCATGCAGCTCACGCAGCACCCCATCGCGCTACCCTACTCCGACTGTCTCCTCACCGAGTCCAGTCTCAGACACGTGTCCCCCGTCCACTTTGGCACCAGAGAGGACCTCCGAAGGGCCCTCAAGGCGGGTCCCCTTCGTTCGTTCATCCCCCGCCCTTTCTGATCGCCCCACAGCAAATTGAGAAAAACAACAAGCGTCTCAAGGGCGTCGATCCGACCCTCAACGCGCGCCGCGATATATTCGAACGCGTGCGCTCCTTTTGGTCCCAGAAACGCGGCGTGTGGTGCGCCCTCGACTTTGAGGCGTGGGACAGGGATCACACCCTCCTCACAGAATTCGGGTGGAGTACCATCTACTGGGAGGACGAGGAGCAGATCGAAGAGCAGGGTCATCTCATCGTCAAGGAACACATGTATTATACCAACACCTTTGTCCCAGATCACAAAGAGGTGCGTCGATTTTTTGCTTGTCTGCGTACGCCCCTCGTGAACGCGCGAGCAGTACTTTGCATTTGGCGCGAGCGAGCAGGTCAACAAGGCGACGTTCAAGAACCGCATCCAGACGCTCGTCGCAGACCTTCAATCGCGTGGACCGCTCTTTTTGATCTTCCATGACAATAATCAGGATATCAAGCACGTGTGCTCTTCATCGCTCGTGCAAGTAAGCGTCTAACCAGTACGACAGGTACCTCAAGTCAAAGGACGTGGACGTCGTGTTATCCAACATGGCGTTCATGCTCCCAGATATACCCCCGCAAGAAGGCATCTTCATCGTCGACACTTCGGACCTCTTTGCTGCGCTCGAGGGTGAAGCTGGCGGCGACCGCCGATCGCTAGAGCGTATCTGTAGACACCTTCAAGTCAGTACGACATATCTCCACAATGCGGGGAACGATGCGCATGTACGTCGGTGTCCTTCTGAGCGGGATACATCGTTGATGTGTCGGACAGTACACCATGTTGGCACTGCAATCCATGGCTTCTGGAGATCCCATCGACATGCAGCGGGAGAAACGTTGGCCCAATCGCACAACTAAGAACCCTGGAGTACCACAGGCTGGCACGGGCGTCAAGGTGAACTTTGATGCTTGGGAAGAGGACGAAGACTTTTCCGATCAAGAAGGTATATTTGGACCTATCATCGACACGACCGTTCCGGAGAACAACCCTGAAGATGACGAGTAAGCAAATCGGGTCGCAACATGCTCGATTTAAAGTATGTGTCTATAGTATGGTGTGACGTTGGTGTACGCAAGAAGAAATCGTAGCGTTCGAATTGTTGCTCTTGAAAAGTGTGCGGCTACTCGTAACAAAGCGTGTTCACTCCTCCTTTTCGTTGTCGACGTCACCATTAGCATCATCGTCATCCTCGTCGTCAGATCTGTCGTCCGTCATGGTAGAGGGCTTCAGGGACCTAAAATTCCTACATCAGGAGCTGAAGCATAACTGTAAAACATGACAGACCTCAGAGCAATGCGCAAGATAAAGTAGTACCAGAATAGATTGAGGATCTGGAGCAGCAGAAGAGGAGTAAAGATTTGATACTTCATCCACCAAGCAAGCCAGGCTCCGGTCTCTGGTGCCCATACTCGGTTGGCCTCACTATTGGAGGTTAGAGGTGCTGTGAAGCCAAGATGGTGATAGTACTCACGGAACGAGGTCGAATTCGTACCAGACCGACCAGAGCATGACGATATTTAGGTAATGCCGGAAGTATCTGTCGCAATACACATTAATGACCACCAAAAATGAGCAATGGGTATGACTGACGTCCACATGCAAAGGAATGTTATAAAAGCAACTAGCTTTGCGCGAGTGAGTTGCAAGTAGTTGAGGATCTTGGAGATCTGTCGCAAGCGGTGAGACGAAGAGAGAGAATGGAATAGGAAGACACTGACGGCAAGAAAGACGTCCGGAATATCCATACTCATGTATACGGCGTTACCCATGAACGTCATGTTGACGAGATAGCTCCACCTGTGAAGCAAGGTGAGCGGGTGATGGTGATGAAAGAAGAGGGGGATGTACCCAATGAGCCAGAGTGTGACAAAATGATGGGAAACGAGTTCGTTGTAGTCCTTGCGTGGTTTTTCGAGACGGAGAAGAAGGACAATGAGCTGTTGGCACCAGTAAGCAGAATGAATGAGATAGTATCGCTTCAAGTCAGGTATCATATCCCAGTGAGGATAGCCTGTAGAGAGAATAGGATCAGACTATAGAAGGAGCGCGGCAAGAACGCAAGTGACCTCGCCAAAAGTATTCGGTCCTGTACCAGTAAGTCGGCAATTGAGACATGATGTGCTAGATAGGAGAGTCATGAGGGGAGTTGGAAGGGAGGATACGTGGTACTGACAAAACCCCAAGCGCCCATGACGGTGAAATAGACAACAGCATAACCCTGTTCACCGAATCTGTTGAGTTTTCCAAGGCGTTTTATGCCGAAATACCGGGCTATGGGATGACAAATTTGGACGGTGATGACCTGGCGGACGAAGGAGAAAAACACGATGTAGTACGCAACGAAGACGAGATCTAGATAACCCTTTCTATAGCGAATGTCCGAGTCCGGGGAGGAGGGGATACGGTAAGAGATGAAGAGCATGGGAGTGAACGGGTTCGGGAGGCCCTGGGCGACGAACGGGGCAAGGACCTCCCAGTTTACGTAGAGAACGATGGGTGTGAGGAGAAGCTTGAATGAGGAAGCTGGGAGGTATGAGTTGAAGGGGACGAGGAAGGAGGGGGATTGAAGTACCAGGATTGACGACCCATCTCGAGGACCTGATGTCGGACCAGAAGTCAGGTTGGGAGAGTGGTGGGGTCATGGGCGACGTGACGGGCGTGTTCGCGTCGAGAGGACTAGAAACAGTGACAGGATAGGAGGAGAATATGGTACTACGTCTAGGATGAGAATGGACCGGCGAGATGGTGGTTTGGGTCAGCCCTGGTTCGTATCAAATTTTTAGCGCCATCAGAAGCCCGGAGCGAAAGTGGGTGTACTCGACGCGACGAAGCGCCAGCAGAACGACGGCCGAGGTGGTCATGATGACCGCGGTTTAGAAAGTCGCCCCATTTAGCATCGTACATGTTGTTGTCCTCGACATGTTTTCGACGCGGGGACTGTTCCAGTCGGTGTCGTGTCCTCGCAAGCCGGGCTGCACCAACCCGACCCTCTGTCCCTTCTCGCACACACAAAATCCGACACCCCAGACCCTCCTCGTCTTGACTCCCGACCCCGCACCGACGCCGGCGCCGACAGCAACCGCACCACCCAAAAAGAGACCGTTTGAACTCACCGCCTCCACCTCGTCCTCCGAGCCCCCTCCACAGCGCATCAGAACAGCCTCCGCACCAAAGCCAGTCGTCCTTCCCACTTCCAACTCATCCGTCCGTCCTCTCTCTGTTTCGCCCTTGCACCCTCTCACCCCCCCATAGACCGGCGTGCCCGTCCTCAGAGTCAATGCAGCACGGTCACAGGTCGCCCTCCCTGTTCGCCAGGTTCGCGATCCCCCACCCCACCCCTGATCCCCCCTGACCATCCCCCACAGGTCATGCTCAAGAGCCTCTACGATCACTTTGTCGTCCTGTATGAAAACCTCCTGCCTTCAAACCCGACCCTCGCCTCCGAGCATGCCCTGCGGCAGGAAGAACAGGTGCACAAGAACTCGACAAAGCTCACTTATCGCAATGTGCGCATTCACCATCCTCTATCTCTCGCTGTCTCATCCCTGTCTCAGGCAGTCATAAACTCGATCGCTGCCCTAAAGAAACGCCCTGTCCCCACTTCCATCTCCCATCCTTCTGTCGGAACCGACGAGGACATCGCAGCGCGTACAGAAGCACGCGACAAGCTGGACGCACTTCGTCTCACTCGCTCCGTTCTCACCCACCTTTTCATGACCACAGATACCATGCAACAGTGGAATTATATAACTGAAATACCTGATAGTGAAGGGGGGTCAAAGCCGCATGCCGTCGGCCAAATTGCAAGGTGTGAGCGTTGTGGGAAGCCTTATATGGTCACCAACACCCCTACCAACGACGAATGCACTTATCATTGGGGGAAACCGTTTAGCAAAACGATCAACGGTGCGTCCCAGACACTCATGCCGTCGTTCGTTTGTGTCCGAACCTGACCTCCAAGGTGAGAAACTGCGCGTATACTCGTGTTGTTCAAAGACCACAAATGAGGACGGCTGTTCAAGAGGATTTCACGTCTTTTATGAATCAAGCCCAACGGATCTTCACCTCCGTCATCCTTTTTCGCATACACGACCCAAATCTCGCGATGGTGACAATTCTGCTGACACAGCTTTTGACGTCGTCGCCCTAGACTGCGAGATGATTTACACTACAGGCGGCATGCGTGTGGCTCGAGTCTCCGTCATCGATGGCGCTGGGACCGAGATTTTCGACGAACTAGTTCGCATGGATGATGGAGTCGAGATCATGTCGGTATCCCACTCTTCAGTGTGCCTTTTCTGAGCTGACATTTTCTCAGAGACTACAACACCCGATTTTCGGGCATCACCAAAGAGGAACATGACAAGGCGTCATTGACGCTGCCTTTGATACGACAATCGCTCGACGCATTCATTAATTCCGAGACGATCATCATTGGGCATGCCTTAGAGAACGACCTCAAGACGTTGCGCATGGTACATCATCAATGTATTGATACTGCAATCCTTTTCCCCCACCGAGCTGGGCCACCATATAGACGATCTTTGAGGGATCTGTTCGTGCTATTTCGCTCTCGTGTTCTTGGTATTCACTAAGCGCAACCCATTAGCGCCAAGGAACACCTTGGGATCTCTATCCAAACTGGAGATGGATCAACTGGCCATTCCTCAGTAGAAGACTCTGTCGCGACTCTCGACCTTGTACGATGGCATGTTCTAAATAAAGCAAAGAGCAAGACTACAACACCGGATTCATAGCCTGTTTGCATCCACAACCATGCTCTATACTACTGCGTTCATATACTCATATTGTTACATTTTGATTGTCGTTGAGCAGTGTGCCCTTGGACTCTATTAGCCGCTGGTGGGCGCGCTGTGTAGAGGCTTACCGGGATACTTGTTTGTGCTCGTCCATACAATGAACATTGGGTTTCAACGCATTAGTGGCCCTTGATATTATCAACATGTTCATCGAGTACTAAAAGATGCAGAGAAAGGGCATCTAACCGCTGCGTGCTGCCAGACGTCCCATAATATCATCGCTGCCCTCCTGTTCCTCTACACCATCGGATTGTGTGACCTACGGCGAGATCATGAGTAACAGAGATCGTCAACCGGTACTGCAAACAAACCACGCGTAGAACAGATTTCTTCGAGGACTCTTGCATTTCTCCAGCTATGATGAGCTCGTCCAGGATCTATGGGACGTCGTGAGCTGCCTGCGGGCTATACACGAAACACCACCTACGGCATACGCCTTCTGAAAGTTGAATATGCTGGCAAGCAACCGTCGCTCAACGTTCCTACGAACCCATCAAACGTTCCGACTCACAGGTCCAGCTCGCACACCTGTCACAGTCGCGCAGTCAGGGCTTTTCGAACACATACGGACGCAAAGGAAAGGGGACGACGCACGTTTCCAAAGTATCTGTCCAAGACCTCCACGTAACGGTGGATGATCTCTAGCGTTATGAGTTCGTTGTCGCTCGAGCCGATCCCGCAGACGAAGAACAACGAGGCGTATCTCCGGTAGACGACCTTTGTGTCTGCGAAACAGCCCAACGGACCCACGCGTTACATATCCACCATCACCATCGTCCCAGTGCGATGAGACCCGATGCTTACTCACCCTTGTACTCTAAAAAGTTACACATGCGCGTGCGCCGAGCCAACACCAGCTGGGTGACGTCCTTGACGATCTTGACCTTGGCTTTCGGAGCCATTGTCGTGAACCATTTCGCGAGCCGTAGTTTTCCTGATGAGAGGCTCCAATGTGAGATGTTACTCGTTGAATCTTTCGTGAATACGGAACGAGCCTTGTCGTGACACGAGCAAGATGTAGTTGATCATAACGAAGTGGGCAACCTAGTGGCTGTGCATACGGGACTTGCAGAGTGCAAGCAAAATGCTATTAGACTAACATCTACGTATGTACTACGTTCACCGACCGGAAACCACGTGTGGTCGCAGGTGGTGTGTCAATCTGTCCCCTGTACCAAAGAAACGCATTCCAGTCAGCACAAAGTCTCAGCCGAGCGGAATGGACAGGATCAGATTAGATCAAGAAATATTCATCGGGCACCACTTGCTCGCTAAGGAGAGGGTGCCCTCAAACCACGTTTTGTCGTCACGGTTCCCCGAACAGAACAAGCACTCACCAAAATATCTACTTTTTGCGCCGCTGGCTGACCGCAGGAGAGGAAACCGCTGACGAAGATGACGGCGGCGGGGAAGAAGAGGAAGCCAGCGCTGCCAGTCTTCTCTTCCTTCGTAACTCCCAATAGTCGAGTAACCAAGTCTGCACGAGCCCAAAGGTGGCCGACGTTACCCAGTACAAGACGACACTCTGTAAAGTGGATGAGCAAATGAAACCACGACACAAAGGCGGCAGCTCTACCCCAGGAACCATCGTCGCAATGAGGATTCTCCCGACGGACACCAATCTAAGAGCGGACTTGATGATCTTTTGCGGTTCGATCACCCTTTCGCCTTTTGCGATCTTTTCCTCTTTCCACTTTTGCACTTTGGCTTCGCGTTCGCGTTGTTGGTCTGTCATGAACCACCTCGAACTTTCCACATTTGCCAATGTAATGAAACCAAGTGCGATCGGCAAGGTCGCGGTTGGGTCAGGATGGACGAGCGTGAAGAGAGTGAGGAAGGATTCGGAGTCAAAGGGTGTGGGATGCTGCGATGTGTGTGCAAGCACGATAGAGCATCCAACGAAAACAGGCAATTGAGTGAGGGGCGGTACGGCCATCGTCGTTACGGGTTGACAATGGTATTCTGCAAACAGTTCTTTCCGGCGGGCTGCAACCTTACGGAACGGGTTCAGTTGGCGTCCATGAAACAGAGCGATAGGAACATACGGCTTCTTTCATTCTGGAACGATGGACCGTTTGCAGTTCCTCCTTCGTACCCCGCACTTTCTCCCTCTGCATGTCTTCAAGTACCCTTTTCGCAATCACCGGCCCCTCTGACTGCAGACGAGGTAAAACCAGTTCTTCAGCCCTCCACTGTCTGCGCTTGGACTGCACGACATCAGTGGAAATTTTTGAGGGAGTGCAATGAGTAAGAATTCACCCATACTGAGAACGGAACGGTGAATGCAAGTCGAGTGAGCACCGTGCAGAGGATGATTGTTGTGGAATACACGGGCCATGACGGAGGAATTGGAAGGGCGATTGCAAGGTCGAGGAAACCGTCTTTGAGAACGTCCAAACTGACAAAGGTCCGCCGAGACTGGTTCAGTGAGAGACCCAGCTGGGGTTGCTGGTAATATGCTCTGCGAAGGATGCAGCTGGGACGAAGAGCATGGCGCGCCAACATCAACCGAATTCAGGCCGAGGTAGAGGTCGAATTTATCCAACGCGTCAAATTGTATTAGTACCGTGACAAGTACACATCTCAGTCTTCCGCATCCATATCAATGACACCTTCTTCCGAGCTAGCCTCCGCTGGACAGTAAGTCGAAAATGAACACGACTTTGTAAAGAAGCTCCCAGGGTTGAACACATGACAACCAGAATAGGTCAACTTGTACTTTTCGTACTTGTCGGCAAGGACGATCTTTGAAACAATACCGTTCAATACCAAGCAGTCTGAAGAGTAATGCAGCATCTTACAGCTGTCGGCAGTGGATACAGACGCAACGCGTGATCATAATCACACAATGTTGGTTGGATTTGAGACGTCAAGGGCGTCAGATGACTCTGGTCCAAAATTGTTTGGACGAGCTACGGAACGTCTATTCAGCGAAGACCGGGGGTGGGACCAAATGACACCGCGTACATATCTCCTCAGATCTTCTCCAGTGACATTTGGCTTGACTTCCACTGTATTTCGCAACATCCTCGCCATGGTATCTTCGCGGAAAATCACAATCTCCTGCGCAAAGAATTTCAAGCGACAAGGATTAGTTGCGAAGTGTACTTTAGGAACTTTAGCCCTGAGCTGGGTCGTGAAAGATGAAAGTATTGGCTTTCGTGGAAGAGTCACGTTGCTCGTCAGATCAAGCGGACCAGGAACAAAGACAAAATGAGTTGTTCGAGTGATTTGAGGGTATGAAGCAATGAGTTGACCAAGAGAATCAAAGTTTTCTGTGTGGTAATTTTAGTCCTCGATGCACTTTCAAACGAATTCCGACATGCCATGATATCGTTGAATATCCTGCCCATTCCCCTGGATAATTGATCGGCTGGTGAAGTTCCCACACATGACGATAACTTTGGGTATGAAGCTGTTTTCAATGCAGTTGTCGAACATCTTTTGAAGCCCGATGAAGGTTTTGGGGTTGTCCAGCCAGACATCGGACAAGAAAAAGAAGTAGACATCTGAAAGTTCCTCCCGAACACGGCGGGCATAGTTTGACTAGATGGAGATTAGCCATGGGTTGCGACGACGAAATCCAACGCACATCTTCCAGCAAGGTGGTCGAACCCTTCCCGAGAAAGTCTATATGACCATATATTGAACTACATCACTGAGTATCCTTTCGGCGTCACATCGGAAAATGACTCACCGAGCAGTCTCACGATCCTCGCAAGGCGGTTGGCCCACAGCAATCACTTCCAAGGTGCCTTCTTCAGTATACTCGCCTTCTACGAGAGCAATACAGCCTTCGGTGTACAACCCTTCGCCAGGGTCATCCTTGGTCAAAGTAAACATGTCAGGCAACACAATAGTCATCGGAAATCCTACCAACTTGGATACGTCCAGCACAACGCTTCCATCAGCGTCTTCGAGGCATAGCTTCCCCTCCATGTTATGCGCGAGCATGCCAAGGAGCAGGAATCTTTCTCCAGCTCTGCCCAGGAGTTGTTTTGTCGATTTCAACTGTCTCAAGATGCATGGGAATATATCTCGCCCGATATTGTTGCCTTGATCATACCGTCACGAGATGCTCCCGATCACGAGAGGGTAACGTGGAAGGCGAAAAATGTTCGTTGCGTAGTATACTCTGCTTGATGATATGAAGCCTATTGCGTGCGGATGTTATGCGTGACTCTGCCGTGCCAGACATTGTCGCTGGCACTGAAGATCTTCGAACTTTAGGATGATAGGAAAGAGATATTGGCGCGACCCATACTTTTCGAAAGTTCCCCGTTCGTGCGACCAATTCCAAGCTGGCATTTCGAAAGCATCAACTACATATAGATGACTCTCAGGATCAAGAAGTTCGGCTTCAGCGCGATCACCGGATCCTTGATCTTGGAGTGCTTCGTATACTCTCTGGAGGATGGATAGAGACACCTTCATGGCGGCGTCTGCACGAGACATTCAGAAGGCGGTCGACATGGAAACTAGATACCTCACCATCTTGTTTGTTATACTCTCTGGCGATTGTCTCGATGGAAAACTCAATTTCTTCGTCCGCAATTTCGTGACGATCGAGGATCTCCTCCAAGAACTGTAAGACTTCGGGTCCGAGCGAGTGACTGTACTTGCGAAAGACCTAGAAAAGCTGCTTGGAGTATTCAAGAACGTAGAGGGACGCGTCAAACCTTGATTATGATTCGCTGGCGTGCATCACTGGCAGCCATATTGTCGGGCTCGGGTGGTGGACTAGGATGACAAGGTAAGGTCTAGGAAGTCACGGGCAGTCGGACGTCCTACTATGGAACACCCAAAAGTTCGGTAGGCAACACCTTCGATGGAAGCAACGCTGGCAGGAATTGAGCAGGAACCAATATTTATGATGTCGGAGCGCGTATTTCGTCACAGTCAGCGCTCCATATGTGCGGCAGTCACTTTGACACGTCCCTATACCTTCTTGACGCGACTCGATAACTCAATTACAAGGGGCCCATCCATCCGCTCATGCTTACTCGGCCATCGAAAGGCAGAACAGAAGGGCCTGCGTGAAAACGAAACTGAGGCGAGTGTGGAGTCACCTGACTCGAGATGTAAAGACACTGAATTGGGACAAGTCTGCCTGACAGACGCCATCGATCATGTTCTCAACCATGGAGCTCGACATAAGACCTGGATCAGGCATTGGGATGTTTGAACTAGGTCTGTGGTTGTTTTCCTTCCAGGCCCCGGCTCCACCTGATAGAGTACCCCTAGGTTCATCTCTTTGGTCAGTCATTTCCGCCCTCCGAACTCTCCAGCATCTGTTCCCTCAAGTAGAGGTCAAATTTGACCTGGAGAATGCGTCCACAACCCCAGTAATACTGCATCTACGTCCACACTTTGATTTGCTCTTCTCCGCTTATCATCAGCGACTGCACAC
Source organism: Tylopilus alboater (assembly GCA_038090535.1). NCBI lineage: Eukaryota > Fungi > Basidiomycota > Agaricomycetes > Boletales > Boletaceae > Tylopilus > Tylopilus alboater. The sequence continues at coordinate 36,075 of JBBPMW010000012.1, read as the reverse complement.
AATTTGCTTGAGAAAGCCAAAGGATCCTCATCCCCCAATAACACTGCGATACAAAGATACCATCATCTGTTCTGGCGAGGAACCATTGGTCAAGATTAAGATTAGCCGAACTTTTGGTCCGACATATCCAGGAGACGAGCTGAGATATCCGGGTGTCTGGTTCAGTTTTGAAGATGACGCTATCAGTGAAGGCCTTAAAGGCACCTCGTCGCATGCAATCGCAGATAATAGATCGAAAGAGGTCAAGCGTATCATCGTCACGCAGAAGGATGCACGGGACGCGGGCCGTGATCCTCTCGACGAGGTTACACCCTGTCCAGTGATGTATGGGGATATTTCGCGAGCTATTGTCAAAGTAGGGGCGCATCATGTCTCCATGTTCTTTCCTTTCTATCTTGCATTTACAGGTCAACAACGGCGTTGTCCTTCACTTCTATGGCCCTTCTGGTCTCTCTACCTCGTCTCTTCACGTCCGCTTGGGTGAAACGACTGCACAGGATCTCAATATTGATTTGGGAACGCCGTCGAGGATATATTATAAAGAGGACGAACGAATGGCAATTCATTCGCCAAACCCGCAGCTGGAAGACGAGAGCCAGAGCACAGATTGTAAGTCATGTGTTCTTGTTGGATGATCTTGTGTCATGATCATTAGACTTTTATAATTATTTTAGTCATGGTATCGACTTCCTGATCTCCGGACAAACGCACCTGGTACGCAAGATCATACTACACTCCAACGTGGTGAGCAACGAGCTTCGGTACTTGTTTGCTCAAGTTGAGTAGGTTATTTCAAGCCGGGTTCCCCTTTATTCCAACGATATAAACGCTGTCCATGGGAGCTAGAGGGAAAGCCAGAGGATGACGAAGATGGTTGGTGACGTCTTACACTCTCGTCCAGAATGTAACTCAGTTGGGTCAGATTCACCTCCAAGGATGCGTTTCACGGACAAAGTGAGGGACCCAACCCCTCTTTATCATCCAGTATATTAAGTATCTCAGTTTGAAGCGATCAGTCACTTTCTCAGCCCGAGAGATCCTCCACCATCGATGGTACACGATCGTACTGAATACGAAGATAATATTACGCTGCCAAGTCCAACTTCAAGTAAGATCAGTAACTTGTTATCAAGGCTCCGCTCACACATTCACACAGGACTGTATGGTTATGATGGCGTGATATTAGAGGTGAATGAAGCCTCTCAGGTTGTGGCCGTCATGATATTTTAACGGTGATCCTCTATTACATGTTTTCTTATACATAGTTACTTCTGACTATTTACATCCGTGTGTTATCAGCCGACAAAAACGTCAGGCCATATCGTTCTAAGCTCTTCTAGATCATTGATTACTGCAATCCCGTCCACGTCTGCAGCTGAGTTGCCATCGACCCCTAATGTCATCTTCTTCCCGCCTTCCACGACATCTAATCCCGTTTCGTGGAAGTGTGCGCATCGGCCCCATCCCAGCGTTTTTGCAGCAACCACATTTATTTTACTGTCGTCTATGAATAAGCATTTCGTGGCATCAGAAATGTTAGCGATTTTCATCGCCTATCAAAACGGTAACCGTGGGTCAGTTTCGAGGTCGGGGTAAATCTGGGGCGAATTTTACGTTGTGAAAGTATTCAGATTCTGGCTTGCAAGTAAAGTTTGGTTGCTCATAATCGCAGTAGACGAGTCCTTCTATTTGATCTTGGACATTCAAGATCTTAAGCACCCGGTTGGCATGCTGATACGTTTGTCAGGACGTGTTCCGACTCCTGGTTTTGAGGACATACGTTCTTGTATGCATTTGTCAGGGCCCAAACGCGTACCTTTGTCCTGTCTAGGTCTTCGAACAGTTTCCTCAACTTCGGGTCCGGGTTGATACATTCCTCCAAAGGGAGTGTGCCATCACATTTCTGATCAAAATCGAGAGGGTCTGAGCAGCGGGAAGTCCTCGTCACAAGCCAAGTGCAACTATTTGATGAAATTACCTATGTCGTGATGTTGTGTGAGGCCGCGTAGGGCAAGTCCGTATTCCTTGTAGTACTTGTGGTGCAATTCCGACGCTTCATCTTCATCGAGGCCCAGGGAGACGAAGTATGCTGCAGAAAATGTCTTCAAGAATAGTCTGTATCCACTATGAGCGCACATACCGTGAATCCGTTCGCCCATCGCATGCGATATCTTGGTACTAGCAGAATAGAGGGTGTTGTCAATGTCAAACCAGATGACCATGCGGGGATCTTTCGGTGACTTCAGGCTGAGAAATTTGTGGAGTGCTAAACATTTCACACCTTCCGAAGTTCCGTTCACAGACATGGTTGTGAAAGTGGGTATCTGGCGCTAAGGTATATGATCTGTGCCAACATGTACCCTTTGGTGTAGGTATATATCCAGAATGTAGTTCCCACAGATTAAACTCCGACACGCCATCCATTGCTGTATACCCCCACCGTGGCGATCGACGTCCTCGACAACAGATTCCTCAAGACCAACGACTAGTGAGTGCGATTTTTCCGTTCATGCTAGCGAGATACATCCAAGTCGACATACTCGTGCACCACACTTTGTCTTGTGCGAGGATCATATCCGTTGGATGTCTCGTTGGCACTTTGGATGTATCAACGATACTCCTGCTGACACCCTCCTCTTTAGATGGCCCGCAGCAAACAACTTGCACCCGGCATTTCCGCCCGGCCTCCCCAGGCCGTGGCTCGCCGTGGTTTGAAGGGCCCAAAAAATTCCGAGCCAGAAGCTCCTGCAACCAAAGTGGTTCAGGTCGGCGGCGACAACAACGGCAGCACCCGTCTCGTGCCCACGGCAAAGGCACCCCGCTACTACCCCGCAGAGGACGTTCGTCAACCGAAGAAAAGCCGAAAATCCCCCAAACCTACCAAGCTCCGCCCATCTATCGCTCCGGGGTCCGTCCTTATCTTGCTTGCTGGCCGTTTCAGGGGGAAGAGGGTGGTGTTCTTGAAGCAGCTGGAGAGCGGTTTGTTGTTAGTGACAGGCCCCTACAAGATCAACGGTGTCCCCCTACGGAGGGTGAACCAAGCATATGTCATTACTACTTCGACGAGGGTTGATCTGGAAGGCTTCGAGGTGGGTGTCTTGCTACAACGTATCGGCACCTTGGTCTGATCGTCGCGGTAGGTCGACCCCAAGATCAATGACGCATACTTTGCCAAGGCTGTTGTGAAGGGTGCACCTTCTGCAGAAGCAGAATTCTTTGAGGAGGGCAAACCCAAGCCAAAGGAGCCCCTTCCAGAAGCCAAATCAGCTAACCAGAAGGAGGTTGACAAGGTTGTCATTGCGGCGGTTCAGAAGCAGGCGAACTTGGCCAAGTACCTGAAAGCCACCTTCGGTCTTACAAAGGGCCAGTACCCTCATCAGATGGTGTTTTGAGACCGTGATTTTACTCTATACGGGGATGTACATGTGCTATGTAAGCCTATGATATGCACTATACATGACTTTCTCGTGTTCTGTTTGTACCACGTGCTGGTGTGTTTTGTCCTTGCACCTTGACATTCACCACCGCTCCCCTCATCAACTTACATTACCCCCAGCCGTGGTTCATCCACCACGCGCTTTAACTACCCTCCAGCAATGTCGTCCGTTGAATTCCGTTCGCGCTTACTTTTCGCTGGTCTCGCTCTCGGCTTGGTGCTGTTGCTCAAATGGCCGACAAGTACGTCCTCCTGGATCTTACTTGCCTGCTGGCCTCTTGGCGTGCTTTTCTTCTCATATATCGCTCGCGTTTACCTCGCTCCATATGTCCTTATGCGCTTCTCCAACCATATTCGAGTCCGGAGCGTCAGCTTGCGCTCCATTCGCGGTCTGTACTTTCGCAAAGGCAGCTGGACCTGGCGAATCGATCGCTTTGTATATTCCTACCGCTCTTCCGCAGATGATGGGACCAGGAGACTATCCTTTAGGATTGAAGGATTGACTTTAGAGATGGAACCTCCTCCAGTTCCTCGTCCGCCTCCACCGCGCGCAACTCACAGACGCGGTCTCACACTTGCGGACCTTTCACCATCTCCTTTGGCGCTCTACTTGTGGTCCGTGATATCTGGCTTATACGTTGTATTTGATCCTGCGGTTCGGCCTATCATTCGCCTCGTCGTAACTGCTGCGCTTCAGCAAGTCATTCGTTTCATCCCAAGGCTCATGGAAGCAGTCCAAGTGGATATTGACCGGGCGGTTGTTTCATACGTTGGCTCCCCTCAAGTCCAGCTCATTGTGCAGAACGTCACGTTCAAAGGTCGTGCTTCTTTCGCTCAGAGCCTTCAGTTTCAGCCAGTTGGAGACTATGTTCCTTCAAGCAACCAGGCGTTGAGCGCACGAGCCCTTGCGATGGGCGCTTGGAAGTCGCGTCTTTCCAATGGGCTCCGACGTACTTGGACTCGCACGTGGAACGATACGTTAGGACGGATGACGGGATCCATCTCGTACGATCTCGTGGTTCAGCAGGTTCACGGTTTCATCCCGTCGGAAGGTTTGGTACAGATGGGTATGTTAAACAGATGGTTTGTTCGGGTGGCGCTGACCCAGGATTTCAGGCATATCCGACAGCGGATCAATATTGCGCTCGCCTGACTCGTTCCTTGTCAGTGGTTCGGCCCGCTTTAGCCCAAGAGACGGTACCGTGGAGCCATGCAGTATTCGCAATCAAGTCAAGGTTGGAGCTATTCATGTGGATGCCGACAATCTTAAGCGTTGGTTGTCGTACTTCAAGACTGCAACCAAGAATATCCCGGTTCCGTCTCCCAACTCTCTCAGTACAACTACCTCCCCATGGTTGAAGAGTCCTTTTAGTGCGGTAAGTACTCGCGTGGACATCATTTGTATCGTGCTGACACCGCCAAGTCTTCCGTGACCTCAGATGCCCGTGTTCAAGTCGTGGCAAAGCGGAATAAGCAATATCTAAAGGTGCGTACTACGGTATTCACCTCAGAGCATGTACTAACTGGCCGATGTTCAAGCCTCTCCAACTTGTCGCGGATTCCCGTCTTGATCTGGATTCTGTTACAGTATCACAGAAAATTGGTTGCCACAAGTACGACGTTGTCTTCAGCGCAGCGACCTGCTCTTGCGAACCTAGTAATGCAACGGTGAACCCTACCCATCGTGCTTGGCTAGGAAAGGAATCGTCAACCATGTCGCAGGCGTTCTTGTTTCGCCTAAACCTCCAGGGCGTTTCCATACATAGACCGACTGGGGTGGCACGATTCAACCCTCCTATTTTGTCTGTGGGTTGCACCTCGGTCGACGCTACGCTGTCAGATTGGCCATCAATGCTGTCTGCCGATGTTTGGCCTTGTGGTACCAATCTACCGTCTACGTTCCTCGAGGTCCAGATCGCTTTTCTATCATTCGCGGATCGGCATGACATGCTGTTCACTCTGATCTCGGAGCTTAACTCTCCCAATAAAGTGCCACGCGGAGAGTCGGAACCCCTCTTGCCAACTGTCGTCTCGCCGGTTCCACGGGTCGCTGTGAATGCGAGGGTGGGCCGCACTTTTGCACGCGTTATGTGTGCCGATGTTCCCGGGGTTGAGGAACCATTCTCAGTGGAGCTGGAAACTGAAGGGATGCTCTTCACGTCCTCCTCCAACTTTCGTATAGGTGCAACTTCGACTCAACAACTCCCGCTTGACGGAGACCTTCCGTTCCGCATGACTTACTCCTTCTCCTTCTCCTTGTACCCACTTTTCTTCCGACTGTGCACCCATTCCTCAAGTATCGCCACTCGACGTATATCTAGGTGGGGCTCAGAATGCACGAACAGTGAAACCATATTCTCCATGGAGGCTGTGGAGGCTAATGGAATGTTAACGGGGCTCGGAGAGGCAAATGACGACGGTCAGTTTTTGTGCACCACACTGGACACTCGCACTATATTCGTCGATCTTCATTGCTGCACGGAGGCTGGGATGGTGGAGTTATGGCACCCTGCAAGACTCAGAGTTCTGAGTGTGTTGCTGTCGCTGCTTTCCGCCCGTTGGCCTTCCTCATTGGCAAGACCCCCTCGCTCTTCATCGACATCACTTCCGGGCTGTGCTCTCTCATTTTCTGTCGCGCGGTTCGTGGTGTTCGTTACAGGCTCTGACGTCAATCCCGACGCAGACAAGGACCTTACCCGTGGAATCGCATTCAGCACAGGCGTTTCGTTGCGGTACTGTTCTATGAACACGGAGCAGATCCACGCTCTCCCACCTTCTCAGCCAGACTCTCAGATCAGAGCAAAATTGTCTCTACCCGTTGATAGACTCGGTGATGCCACCCTTTTGGAAAGGATGTCTGAGACTTCTGGCGCAAATTTGATCGTCGGAAAACTCATACTCTGGAACACGACCGTGCGCGCTGCGGCTGCAGACAGATTCTCAATGGATGATCCGCACATCACGGAGCGAGACAGTCCCCTCCTGGATAATAAACAGCTTCTCTCAATCAAAAGCGTTAACGTGGACGTCAAATTCACTCCGAAAGCCCTCATGAAGCCCGCAGGAGCATGTGATGTGACTTTCATTGTGGACGACGCACTGATACGCTTTGAACTTAGTCTTATATACTCAATTCTCCTTGCATTGCGAACAGTTCAAACCCTCCGGCAGTGTGCAACCTCGTCGAGGGTCCCAGAACTTCCACCGCATCTCACGCCCTCCACTGTACTGAATGTGCACGGCACAATCAAAGCTATTCGAATGCGCTTACAGTTCATGGACGAAACTACGGTTGCACGGATCAATTACCTCGATGTGGCGCTCACTCCTCATGCTGCCCGCTGTTCTATCAACTCGTTGCTCGTATGGGTCCTGGTCAATCAACGAGAGTCGGTCAACGAAATGCCGGCACCGGGAAGAACTTGGAAGGAACTTGGCCGTTTACACAGATGTACTTTGTCGCTTTTACCGTCCCTGGAAGGTCCGATTGTGGTCGACAGCGATAGCATACGGATCCGCATCCCTTCCGGCTATGTTTTCGCGGAACTTCAGCTCGCCGTGGTGATCACCGTCAAGGCAATCAAGCATCTGGTTCACGTAGTCCGAAGCGCTAAATTCTCTCCTATCCCTGCACCAGAGGCCGAGTCCGCGAAACTCGTTCCCGACTTCACCTTCAGTTGTCGAATGTTCTGCTTCGAGGCTGCGGATGACACTTTTGAGAGTCAGTTGGGATTTAATTTCAGGGTTGGCCTTGCTGCAGCGAAAGCCAGGCTTCACCGGGAGCAAGCTTTCGATGCAAAAGCGATGGCGGTCATGTCGGGGAATCTGGCAGCTGCGGAAACCTCAGTCGTGAACACAGACTATCAGTTTGGCAGATCGCATTCAGTCTCCATCGAAGATGCCCGTCAACGTTTAAATTTCGCACATAGTCTAGATTGGACAACCAGGCACCGCCAACACACTCGAGAACGAGTGGCTCAAGAAGAATTAGTCCATCGTGAACTCCATGGTGTGATACCATTAAAACGTCCCACGAAAGCCCCGGATCTCGTCAAGCCTGCAAAACCATTGCGCATCCCTCCACTGCTTCGCATTATTCTATCAGGTTTTCATCTGCACCTCCAACGTCCCACCTTTCCTCCTGGACACTTGGCCTCCTTTCTGCATGACCAAGGGAGTGGACTTCCCCACGAGACATGTTATTCTTTACTTATCCCCATGCACCTCAACATATCCCTTACGGCCGTTCAAGTTTCACTTCGTGACTATCCCCTACCACTGCTTTATGTTCCTTCTCAATCTAGTGATCGCGGATCTCCTTCAGTTATCTTTGATTCCAACCTTGTCATTGCTGAGGAAGTGGGTCCTCCTCAGTCGGTTGATTGGATCCCTTGCCTTGTCGACGGTCTCGAAGATGGTTTCGCGCACAGCCACCCTCTCGTACTTCGCGTCCCAAAAACCCTCATGCCGGTGAAGACATACGCTCAGCCGTTTATATCAGTCCTGACGGATCAAACAACTGCGTTCGCCTGGGGTGTTAGCTATAGTCCAGCGATCCAAGATGTTGTTAGGTTTCTAGATAGCTTGACTCCAGAGACTCGGGATCCTTCTCCACACATAGGGTTCTGGGACAAGGTAAGAAATATCTCTTGTCATAGGGTGATCCGATTTACGAGTTCCTCAGTTGAGGTTGATTTTCCACTGGACAATCGAGATTTCTTTCAAAGAAGAAGTCCGTTTGTACATCAAAGGTACGAACGGTCGAAATATCCATTCACAAATATTTATTTTCTTGTTAGGAAGTCGCGATCCGTATATCTTGGACAATGATGGTGCCGGTTTTGCTCTTTGTTGGCAGGGTGAACCGCATATCAATGTCGGTTCCCGAAACAAGGATGGGGAGCTTGTGCAAGTGACCAGCGACTCTATGTCCATATTCATACCAAAGTGAGTCGATGTTGTGATATGACATATGTTCGATATAAGTCACACCTTTATCAGGTTCGAACCAGTCACTGGCTCTGGGGGCATTTATGCACAGGGGCACATTGCGGCAAGAAACGATTGGGTTAAGATGTGCGCCAACTTGTGTTCCGGTATTCGCTTTGGCGTAGGAGCCATGTTCGAACACACGTGCAGTAGGTTAGAATGTAGCAAGTGCACGGGCTCTCCCTTTGACCGTGACTGTCGGTTTTTCCATTTCCGGCCGCATCACACTGTACAGTTGGTGAAAGTCGATCCTTCAGGGCCTCAGGTGGGTCTCCTGCTACAACCCTTACCGAAATAGTCTTAAACGAGCACAGGTTGATCATGATTCATATCACGGTTTCCGGTCAAATTTTATCCACCTTTCGATCTCAATAACATCAGCTCTCCGACAAGGATTAACCCACTCCGATCCCCAACCCAGTAGCTTCCACCTCACCCCGAAAGCGTTTGCGAGCTTTTGGTCGTGGTGGGGACTATTCGACAATGGGTTATCCTTACCAATCAGACAAGGTTCCCTTTACCGCCGGAAGTCATTATCTCCCAAGCTTGCACGCCACCTAGCAACAGTCAAATATCGAATTTCAGTACCAGAGCTGTTCATAACTCATGCGTACATTGATGACAGCAGAGAGTCATGGGAGGATGGGACCACAACCGTCGTAGGCTTAAAGGCCAAAGTCAGTCACTTTCAAGCCGACATGCACCAAAGGGACCAGGAAACGATCGCTCCGGGCAAAGTTGCTGACAGCATTCAGGTTGTGCGGCACAAACCATTCTATGCAGCTGAGGTCGTCATCAAGGATGTGGACCTTCGTGCTATGTTGGCCGTTTTCTCAGAACCTCTGAAACAATCAGTGCTTCTGTCCGCCAACCCCGACAACAGCAATAAGAGCCAAAATTCCTCAAGTTCGGACATTCCAGCGTCTTGGCTCAATAGCGATGATTTCGTTGAGACGGATTGGTCGCCTGTGCACAACCTTCCGGAAATCCAGTTATTCCCTGTACTTTCCTGTCCCAAGGTGACATATCTCAAGAAGAACTCGCACGTTACCGCGATTCAAGCAGAAAACAGCAAATTTGGCGACGAGGATACTCATACATGTTTGCTTGGGAGTGAACCCTGTAAGGATCTTTGCTTCACTCCTCGGTATCTATGTAAGTCTGATTTTTCATTTTCATTTACCTCTCTAGCTGTCCCACAAGTAGAGGTTTCCCTTGCGGAGCAGCGGATTGTGATGTTGCAGCACATGGCCGAGGAGGAAGCAAAATCAGCTCAGCACATCCAGGTGCGCTCTAATCATGGAAGGAGTAAAAGGTGTCGTTGATCCATGTTTTAGAGGCGATACCCCTTGGATAAAATGGTTACCCTTCTCCGAGACTATACTAATCATCTGAAAGCAGTAGATCAATGCCCGGAGGGTGTACGCAAGAGTAACGTCGAGAGCTATTACATGCCAGCTGAAATGGTTTCCGCTAATGAGTGGGCCAATTTTGAGAATGTCTATCAGGTACATTCCCCAAACCTTTTCATGTGCAATGCTGTCCGCGATGTAAGTTTTGTCCTCCTTCAGGGTAGGAGACCTTACCATCTTAACAGGCCTTGATGCGGTACTACAATTGCTCGAGAGCCCGCCGCGGCTACGAGTACCATATGGCGACTCGGTATGTGACTGTAGCTTTTTATCTTGTCTGTTCTGACTACGATCAATAGTGCCGTCAAATTTATCCGAGACCAAGCTGAAGCCATGGTTCCTCTGGCAGCTGGTCACAACGGCACCGAGAAATCTAGGGCTTCTGTCGGTGCCGCTCAAACGGCCGCCTCCGCCTTGCGCAAAATGTTGGCCGGAGGACGAGGTAGCACGTCACTGGACATCAAGACAGATGCTACCTTTGATCCAGCCGACGTTAAGCCTTTAGACGGATGGGAAGATGGCGTTGCTCTTCGGAAGAGGCACTTCTGCTTCTTGTTGAAGCCTCAAATCATATCGCGGAGCACTGATCCCTCGCCCAACGCTGATCCGGAGTCTGTCGTGATTCTTGCTGCAGTACAGGCAAAGTTGCAAGTGTTCAAAATAATGGATGCAGCCAATCTGGAAGATCCTATCAGTGGCCATATTATGCACAGGTACAAAATTTTCGTACAAAGAAGGCTTGGCTAATTCTCAATCTACGAAAAGGAACTATATGTCATTAGATGGTCTTCAGACCTTCTGCCCAACCGACTCCGATTCCAGCGGCTCAATTCCTCTGGAGGTGTTGCTTGATTATCGTTGCGAGAGCGATTCCTTCGACCGTATCGTTCCTCAAACCAATGCGAACTGCCAATACGACCGGTTTAATCGACTCAGACTTCGCAACAATGTTGCATCTGCCGCGTATCCGAGGTCGGAGCATACCCACAGAGGAAGGCAGGCGCATCTGCAGAACGACACTGTTGAGTATTTAGCACGGTTCTGGCACATATTTCTGACTTCTTGGAAACAGGACTTGGTGCAAGTCCATGTTCCCCGCTTTACGGTATCGGCAAACGATCGACATTTCCAGTTTATTTCCAACATCATCACGCATCTTGTCCTGTTTTCAGATGTTGCGCATAAAGCACGGCTGGAAAAGCTGGAAACCCTGCTTTTTGCTTATGACTTCACGGATTCAAAGTCCGCTGCCAGCGTCGTCTCCGATCTCCAGAGTCGCCTTAGGAGCGCGCTCGAGACACATAGCGATGTCAGTCGCCAAATACAGGATAACCGTCTTCAAACAACATTGCAGATCCTCAAGCTCAAAGCGCACATCTTCCTCCTAGTGGAAGAGCTTAACCTGATCTTTGATGCGATTCGGTTGGCTCAGAGCAGGACTGACGGTCGTTCAGACCATAAATCCGCCCTTCTTCTACAAGCCTCATCGTCAGAAATCTCTTGGAGGATGTTGGACGATGATCGGGACCTGCTCGCGAAACTTGCCGTGCGCAACATAGATTTCTCGTGGCTCAGCAAACAGGATAGTTCCACTGTTAACCGCTTGACGGTTGGCAACTTGCAGGCTTTCGATGGGTCTCCAAGTGCACTTTGGACGGAAATTGTCTCAAAATACGAGGAACTCTCCGGTCACCCGCTTTCCAAGGTATTTCTGTCCTTGGACATTTTGAATTGCTCTCATTGCGTTGCAGAGAGATCTTTTCCTCGACGCTGATTGGACGGTGCTTGCGCCTGTCGGTGGGATCACAATCTATGAGAAGTTCCAACTCGACTTTCATCCTATCCGTCTGCAACTCGATGCTCGCCTTGGTCAGCGTATCTTGGAATATGTCTGGCCCGCTCGGCGGGGGAGGAACCAGACAGATACCCGACATACAATTCGTGATGTAGCTGAATCGCATCGTCCCTCGGAACAGCCTCCCTCCAGATCCTCCCTGGAGTCGACTCTCTTGTTACAAAAACCGCGTGCATCGTTGGATTCAAACAAACTCGCGCCGAATCTGAGAAAACTGGGACCCTCTCGATCATTCACTGATTTACGTAGTGCAGCTGCTGAATCCACGAGGACGCCAATCGAAACTTCCTTTGGCCGAGCTGCGACGCCGGATATGAACGTCAACGAGGATTCCCGGAGTATTAGGAAGGTCAATCGAGAAGACCGACCTGGAAAAGATGACGCTGTGGAAATGAAAACCCGTTCTTCTCAGAAAACCTTCATTCTAGTGAAGGTTTCGAGGTAAGTGACATACCGATTTGATTTGCTTTGGCTCAACTCTTACACCCAGCATCGAACTTCTGCTGAGCATAATGAAGGCGGAGTCCTTCGAGTGCCGTGATGCACGGATCCGCACCCATACATTGGAGTTCCGCAACCAGACTTGGAGTGTATGCGTCTTTTTCTATCTTGCATGATTACTTATCCATTTGTCATAGTTTGAGGAATTGGTTGATCAATTCTTACCCACCGATCTCACCTGGAGAGGCTGGGTTCGTATGGCCTTCCAGCAACCACTTGTTCCCGTCCTTCCAGTCGCACGTGAACTATTTTCGAAGACGAAACTAATTCCATCCAAGAACGCTTCGCAAAACGACCCCCGCCCTCCGTCCAAGAAATTTGCCCTTCGAGGGAAGAAGAATGTTGCCGACGCCACGATACGGGACCACGCACCACGGAGGTCGTCTTCAAGCGGGGGTGCTCCAAGTACCCTCGCTCTTGGCAACTACTTGACTGGGACAACACTCGTGGATGAACCGGAAGTCGCAGGACTAGATTCACTTAAACAAGATCTTGGTAAGAGGCGCCAACAGGGTCGACCAAGGTTACTCAGCGTATTCGCCCGCGGAAAGGACGAGGCTCATAACGCATCAGTCCTGACCGTGAGTTCCTTTTTTCTTTTCCCCACTTTGGCACGATCTGAAATTCCTCAGCGGGGAGAACATCGTTCTTCAGGAGATTTCTTACCGAATGAATATACGAGGCTGGACTGTGCATGATGAATTGACTGACTGAATAACTTAATAAACTCATATCTACACATTCGGTTTACCTATCACCTTTCTGCATTTATTTACATAGCTACTCGCAACACATTGCATAAATACACCATTCTCTTCACATATCTCTGGACCTTTAGATATTTACCACCCTCATAATGGAGCTGAACATCGGATTGACAATGTGCTCCCTCCTCGTTCCTGGAAACCCCAACAACTTCGACGGAATTCCGCGTTCTCGAATGTGAATTTTATTGTGCTTCCACTCGAATCGGATACAAGCATGAATCCACTTTCTTAAGGTACGATTCCGGGAAGTAAACTTGCTAGCACGATCGATATCTTGCATTGATGATAATATACACTACAATTAAGGATTGTTGAAATCCGACTACTACGCTCATAACCACATCAGGTTCCTACCTCTCAAGGAGACACCTGACAGGCCCACAAAGCAGCATCCACCTGCACGGTCCTCGATGCACCCACCGGACCGGACATGATATGATCGCAACACAACTACCCAAGGTCAAGTGCAAACCTCCCCTAGCGCGAGAAGGCATAAAATAACCACTTCATGGGCGCTGTTGAAGCGCAACGATAGAAGATTAAGCATTCTCGCGGGCCCAACGAGCAGCAGCGACCAAGTTAGTCAAAGAGGCTGCGAAGTATAATTAGTCTACTTCGAGGTGTAAACGAAGAGTGTACCTTCGGTCTCTTTCCAACCACGTGTCTTCAGACCACAGTCGGGGTTGACAAATACCAAGTGATCAGGAATAATGGTAAGCGTGGTCTTGAGACGGTCTATAATTTCCTGCTCGCTAGGAACACGTGGGGAGTGGATATCATAGACACCGGGACCGATCTGGTTGGAGTAACCGTACTGCTGGAAGGTGTGCAACAATTTCATGTCGCTCTTCGAGAACTCGATAGAAATGACATCAGCGTCAAGACGTTGAATAGACGGGAAGATATCGCCGAAGTCGGAGTAGCAGAAGTGGGAGTGAGTCTGAGTCTCATCACGAACACCCGCTGTAGCAAGCTTAAAGGTGTCAACAGCCCATCCCAGGTACCCGTCCCAGTCAGATTTACGGAGAGGCAACTAGTGTAGATGTCAGACAGCCCAGGTGTTTGTCTGTTGAATTACTTACGCCCTCGCGGATGGCTGGCTCATCAACTTGAATAGCAGCGATACCAGCAGCCTCAAGATCAAGGACTTCGTCACGGAGTGATAGTGCCAATTGCTGAGATTGCAGCTTGCGTGGCACGTCTTCGCGAGGGAATGACCAGTTCAAGATTGTGACGGGACCAGTAAGCATACCCTTCATGGGTTTCTTGGTGACGCTCTGTGCGTACTTGCTCCATTGTACGGTCATAGGCTTGGGACGGCTGACATCGGAGACGATGATCGGGGGGCGGACGTAGCTGTAGGGAGTCCATCAGGACAAGCTGACAATGCAAGTTGACCAACTTACCGAGAGCCGTACGACTGGACCCATCCGTTCTGGGTAAAGACGAGACCTTTCAGTCGTTCACCGAAGTATTGCACCATGTCGTTTCTCTCTGGTTCGCCATGAACGAGAAGGTCAAGCCCGACCTTCTCCTGGAAGCCGACGACGTGTTCTATCTCTTTTTTGATGAACTCGTCATACTCAGCATCAGTGATCTCGCCCTTTCCGCGCCTGGCACGAGCGTTACGGATCTCCTTGGTTTGCTTTGGGGAAGTCGTAAGAAAGACGTTGTTCCAGCCACGGAAGCCAAGTAACTCACAGGGAAAGAACCTATGGTAGTCGTGGGGAACTTGGGCAGTTGAAGCTTCTTAGCCTGAACCTCCTTACGAGTGGCGAACGGACTCTTGCGGTGGTACATATCAGGTGTGATAGAAGCAACACGCTTGCGGACGGCGTCATCGGATGTGTGTTCGAATTCACGACGTTGAGCAATAGATTTTCTGTTCGCCTCCAGAGCAGCTGCCACCTTTGGGTCCTGGGAACCAGAGAGGGTGGCAGCGATGGTCGCGACTTCCTCAGCCTTTTCCAGTGCAAAGGAAAACCAGTCCTTCTGCTGCGCGGTCAACTGGTTCTCGTTGGCCAAGGTTACAGGAGTGTGCAAGAGAGAAGACGAAGTTGCAATGATGACGCGATCTAGTCCAAGAGTGTCAATAGCCTTCTGGCCCTGCTTGATCGCGGCAGTAAAGTCGGCTTTCCATATGTTTCTTCCAGAAACGACGCCAAGTGATAAACGAATTTGGGTGGATTTGATCGCTGCTAGAACGTCATCGAGTTGGCCGGGTGCACGGGTCAGGTCGACGTGGAGACCAGCGACAGGAAGCTTGGCGATAAAGTTCACGTTGGAATCCAGACGGGCGAAGTAGGTTGTCAAAACAATCTTAGGAGCGACCGGGACCAGTTCAGCGTATGCGGTGGCGTACTGCTTTTCAAGATCGGAAGCTTTGTCGAGAACAAGAACCGGCTCATCAACCTGGACCGAGTCGACACCAGCATCCTTGAGCTCCGACAGCAATTGTTTGTAGACAGGCAAGATCGTGGGCAATAAAGAGATAGGGTCGAAGTTGGCAGATGCTTCTTTGGCAGCCTTTCCGAGGACGAGGTAAGAGATCGGTCCCAAAACCACTGGACGAGTGGTGATTCCCAGTTCTTTGGCTTCCTTATACTCCAGAAGGGGTTTGTTATACAACAACTTGAAGTCGGTCTGCTCGGAGAGCTCTGGGACAACATAGTGATAGTTAGAGTCGAACCTACAAGGTAATGGTAACTGAGCGAATGAGACAAAGAGTGTGAGTAGGTTACAAACCATTTCTTCATTTCACAAGCGGGGACATCAACGCCATCGGCTTGACGTCCACGACCTAGCGCGAAGAATACATCGAGGGCGGATAGGCCAAGTCCAACGTAGCGCTTAGGGATGACGTTGAAAGCTGTGGAATGATCCAAGACGTGATCGTAGAGAGTAAAGTCTCCACTGTGCAAGAATGGGTATGTGCACCAACTTAGAAACGAACAACAAACCTGGGGATCAAGTCAACGTTGCGTTCTTTAAGGCTGGACCAGTTAGTCTTTCGAACATCAGCAGCAGCCTTCTGGAGGTCAGCTGCGGAGATCTTGCCCGCCCAGTAGGCCTCGACGGCCTTTTTAACTTCACGGTTTGCACCTGTGTGCAGTTATGTTAGTGGATAATCACAATAAACGAGTTGGAAGAGTGCAGCACCGATGCGAGGGAAGCCGAGGACGCTGGACAAGACCATCTTGGATGAAGGAAGGATGAAGAAGAAAAGAAGGGGTGAGTTGAGCGGAGGGACGGCGCAGGCGTGATTTTGAGATATTCGAGGCGCCTGCCCTGAGTCGACGGTTATCTATCGTATCATCTGATCGGCATCCAGATCCTCATCCCCATCCCATGTTCATGTGAATAGTCTACCACATTTTCCACCGTAAGTATCCCCATTAGTCCCCTACAAGTCTTTGGTCTTCGCATTACGAGTAGTCTGATCCAAGGGTGTACTTGATGTTTGATCATCCGATTGACTTTACTTCTGAAGACAATCAGCGATGAGTCCCTCATCACCATTAATTACGCAAGACTCAAGTGTTTCACTTTCGATGAGACCGCGCAATTCCATCCCACGCCGTCCCAAGAACGTCACCTGTCTCTCGACTTCGGCTTTCCCAATGCCAGTGGGATCATTCCATCTCTCCTGTCTTTTCAGGAATCCCTGGACACGACCGTGAAATTGTCCATCACCGTGTCGGGGCAAGTTCCACGTATGGGACTGTCTCAGGGAAACGTCCTGAGGACACCATTGACACCGTTGATATCCGCTCCGAACGTGCGATATATAATTATTGTCTCGAAGTGCAGATCAATCTATCGAAGCCGGTCATCCGAGTCTTGTGATCGAAAGACAGTCCGACGTCCATGCTCAAAAGCAGGGACTTGTGTGAAGCATTGAATTACTATTTGCTTTTGCGCAGTGCACGCGCTTGCAGGGACGTTCCTTCCCGTGTGAGATCGAATGAGCTCGGGCACGAGAACAAGGTTGGCGCCATGTATGAATAGCGACCAGTAACATGTCGAGGCCATTCCCAGAACTAAACATCGGTGAGAGGGAACGGTGAGAGTGGGGATCACGAGACGGAGAATGACTGGTATGTAAAGTATCTACAGTATAGTAGTCTCACCTTAGTAAGACCTCAGGCTCAGAGAGATTCGCGAACCACCAGTGAACTACTGTAGGGACATGATGGCTCTGTCTCGCTGGCATTTGGCTGGTTTTGGCAAGTACTGTATAACTGATCGATTTTTGTCTCTCCGAGCCCACGCCCAGGCTGAAGTCCGGACAGCAGATCACAATAAGCCAGCAGGCCACAGCGACTCGGACTCGCGGTGAGTGCGGGTAATGTTGGCAACTTGAATGAGTTCACGGCACCTTCCAGTAGTATCTTACAACATATTCGAGTCTCCATACTGCCAGCTGGGCGCGTATCTACACGGAGTATGGCGTGTCTGGCTCATCTGAGCAGATATACGGACCGTCCAGCCCGGGTACACATATAACACGTGCATACCAAGGTCCCCGCCCCTCTTTGTCCGACCTGCCTTCCTCTAATCGTCCAACATGTCTTTCTCAGACAATACATCTTTCGTCCTCAAGAAGATTCATCATACTGAATTCGAGCCACGCCCAATCCCAGCAAGTGAGTTCAGGACCCCACACTGTCTAGAAACATACGTTAACCGCCAAGTTAGTCGGTGCCCACGATGTCCTTGTGGAAGTGAAGAAGACTGGTGGGTCTGCACTCTTTCTCAGCTTTCTTGGACCTCATCGTTTTCAATTTACGATCTGTAGGTATCTGTGGGTCTGATGTAACGTCACTTTATCTCGGTGCTTCTGATCGCATCTCACTCTTTATCTAAGATTCACTACCTAGTGCACGGAAGAATCGGGGACTATGAACTTTCACCTGGATCTGACATGGCTCGTTGTCTTGTAATCTATTACCACGTTTCATGTGCTAATTTCTCCTACCTTTTAGGTGCTCGGCCACGAGTCATCTGGAGTCGTTTCCGCAGGTATCACATCTTAATCATCGAACAGGAGTCATAAATGCCAACCATTAATCTTCCAAGTCGGATCTTCTGTAACCCACCTCAAACTAGGTGACCGTGTTGCCATCGAGCCTGGGGCTACATGCAAAAAGTGTGATGCTTGCAAGGAGGGGAGATACCAGGTCACTATTCGCTCTGTGGCACCGATGCGCATGATTAATGCTCTTCATTTTTCAAGTTATGCCCTGAAGTTAGGTTTGCCGCCACTCCGCCCTATGATGGCACACTTGGTCGCTATTATGCTGTCCCCTCGGATCTTGCTTACCCCCTCCCCCCTCACCTTACCCTCGAAGACGGTGCAATGGTGAGTGTCTGCCCACGTGGACGGCTTTTGGTGACTTACTTCGACTATACAAGATGGAGCCGTTGTCTGTTGCCGTCCACGCAGTGTCGAAACTCGGGGGGCTCAAGGCAAATCAATCAATTGCTGTCTTCGGCTGTGGCCCTGTTGGGATCCTCTGCATGGCTGTCGCGAAGGCCCTTGGAGCTTCCCGTATTATCGCAGTCGACATCGTATCGAGCCGCCTTGAGTTTGCGAAATCCTACGCTGCCACGAACATATACCAGCCTCCGCCTGTGGCAAATGATGAGAATGGAGTTGCATACTCTAAACGTTCAGCAGCGGCGCTGAGGCAGCAACTTGGTATCGCGGAGCGCGGTCCTACCGCTATCGATCTTGTCGTCGACGCGTCCGGCGCTGAGGTTTCTATTCAGACTGGTATCCGCATCGTTAAATTTGGAGGAACGTACGTGCAGGTGAATTCTGCAGAGTCATACCATTATTCGATAGTGGTCCCACTCACATCTGATTTTCTCCAGGTTGGCATGGGCCAGTCTGATATCACCATCGACATGAGTGTGGTGCTTGTGAAAGAGTTGGTTATGAAAGGATCTTTCCGCTATGGCGTTCGTTCGTTCCTCTTGTCATATGTTTTCCCGAAAAGCTAATTGCAGGCTGTAGCCTGGAGACTATCCGTTGGCTATTGCTCTAGTTGCTCAAGGCAGGATAGAGTTAAAGCCTCTGGTTTCACATCGGTCAGTTTCTGTGTGAATTCTCTGTCCCACGTTAACAGTACTCTACATCAGCTTCCCGTTTGAGAACTCTCCTCTCGCGTTCCAAACCACCCGTAATGGAAAGAGCGACGACGGCAAGGGCGTCATCAAGGCCATCATCTCAGGCCCTGGTGTTGATGTCAACGATGTTTAAATGTGTATTAGTACTTACATTTTGTGAAGATGATTCAAGATGTACACGACGTTTGCAGATTTGTTCGTTAGCGGTTGGGTCGCGTTTATCATGTGTAGTAAGAATCGGACAATGATTTGCTTGTACTCCAATGTCACGTCGGAATCAGCGTGGGTCCGATGTAAGAAGTTAGACTTGTGATCAAGTTGACCAAGTTGAACTGGCAGCCGAGTCTGTGTCGAAGACACTAGTATCACCGGCGTGGGCATCGACGGCGGACGCCTCCTGTTTTGAACTTCCATCTGTTCCAGTCCACCATATAATGACCTTCAAGCCAAGAAACGCATATTATTTGCGCATATCCACAAACATAGTCCTTCCACTATTCGTCAGCGATTCTTCGCGTGTCTTTCATGTCAGCCTGACGAATATATTGACCAGCTTTACCTCGATGAACGGCACACTGATTGGATGTCGGATGTAGTCCTACAACACGTACTTGCGGATTTGAGACCACTGTGGGTTGATATCCATTATTGCGACGCACCAGATTTATCGAGCAGCTCTCGCAGAATCATCCCGAAGCTACAAGCAGAGAAGGATGTTCACTTTGGCCCGGGAGTTGCGTCTGGTAACAAACGAGGAACCGTCGAGGTCCACCGTGGAGGTCCGTATACACTTCGTTGGTTTGACCAATGCTTGTTCACCCATGCAGTTGCATCACAGAGACCTATCAGTTTGCTTATTTCTTTCGGAAGACCGAGTCTCACACAGTTCTCTTCAAGGTATAGAAGCGCATCAGCCTGGCAACCTCCGAAACTTAAATGAGATCTATCAAGTCTAGGTATTTTGTCACTGCGCCTCCTCGTCCGGAAGTAGCTCCTAAGCCTGCCTCTCCGCGACTTGCGGATCGGAGCCCCCGAGATAAAACATTAAGAACACAAGCGTCTGCCAAGCAGAGCAAGCGCAAACGTGCCAAGTCTAAAGGGAAAGGCAAAAGTTCACAAAGTTATCTTGACGAGGATGAGTGGTCCGCTGAGGAGAGTGAAGAAGGAGACATGGATGACATTGATCCCATCCCAATAGAGCCTCGCCCAGTACGAAAGCAACGTCGCGTCATCACTGACACATATCAGGAAGACGATGATGACGATGCAGAGGATATGCGTCAAGATGTCGCCATGAGCCCTCCGCCCCCCGAAATGGATGGAAAATCTTGCGAAAATTCCGTTGTGTAAGTTAGACTGCTTTTTGCTCAAAATCCGGTAGCTGAGAAAGTTGATTAATCAAGTCCAATCGTCGAAGATGGAGACGCTGTTGCGTTGGACGCGAACGACCAACCATCTGATACTGCAGATATCGAACTTGTTGTCGAGGAAGAAGAAACAAAACCAAAACCCCTTCTCAAGCTTAGGTACCGGTCTTTTCCTATAACTGGCCACTGTCTCTGTGTAGTCGTCGAGCCGTGGCCACCTCTACGTGCAGAACCAAACCTGTCGGTGGGTCTAGGAATGCCACTTCAGCGTGGAAGATCGGGACCATCGACCCTTCCATCCAACGGATCTGTCACCGCAGGACAGAGAGCAAGAACACCTCTATTCCTTCCGGAGCGCGACAGGGCACCGAGTGAGGCACCCTTCGCAAGAGAAAAAACCTTTCCTCCCGTGCCTCTCTTCCACGATGCGATGTCAAGAACAGAAGATGATGATTATAGCGACGATGATCTCATGAACTTCAGTCAAACACTCAACGCAGCGGGACACATGCATGCAATTGCGGCTGACGATGACGACGATATGGATGGAGGGGTGTTGTTTGGAGACGCGGATGAAGTAAGGGAGTTGTTCTAGGATTATATTGACAGTACTAGTAAACATGTCTGTCACATGTATTAAGCGCGTCCAATCTCCCTTAATATCTCAATTTTGCGGGGCTCCGCTACTTTTCGGAATCCAGCGTTCGTCATGTCAAAGTTACCATGGCCTCCAGACAATGCGCGCAATCGTGTCGAATAGTCCAGCATTCGACTCAGCGGAGCAATGGCGTAAATTGTTCGTTTTGCTTGTGGCAGTGCGGATGCGGATGAAGATACCCTGAAGGTAGTCGAGGAAGGTGAAAGTTCCTCGGGAGGTATATACAGTCCATCCTCGGGATATGGATCCCCGTCTTCGTCAACTGCTACCGACGGACCAGTAAGGTCGAGGACTTCACCCCAATTCTCTGTAATGTCTTTGACGACCTTGCCGAGGGAATCCGCATGGACGGAAACTTTCAGGTTGATATAAGGTTCAAGGATAGGGCCCATCCCCGCCTCTTTGAGCTTAGAACGCAATATGTACGAGCTTGCACCAGTGAGGACGGACGGCGGGGCCTGATGCGGAAGAATGTATTGCGTTATCTGGACCTTGACATGCGACAATGGGAGGGACGTGTGAGGGGAACTGGAGAGGGCGCTTGCGATACCACGAGCGAGGTTCGCCAATGGATCAAGTTGGCTTGAATACGCATCAGGGCTCTTGAGCGGCTGGCCGCGGACATCCAACACGAGATTGCCATCGAATGCTGGATCACCTTGTTCATCCTCTCCAAGGGGTGTTACTGATAACGCAATTTTAACGGTCGTTGCTTTCCCAGAAATCTCCGTAGACCACTCTTCCAACCGCGCGGGGATACTGGAATCCGTCGATTCTCGGTAGCTGACCTGACGGTTGCCAAACTCGAATTTAGCGCCCCATTCATCCCTGAGCCGACCTTCAATGATCTCTAGATGCAAGGCGCCAAGACCGTGGACAAGGATTTGGCCCTCCTGGTTGTCCATGCGAACTGAAGGATCCGTACGAATCAACGACCGGATGGCTTCTTGGACCGGGTCGAGATCAGAGTGGGAATTGGGTATGACTGAGACTGACATGACAGCTGGAGGTGGTGTGACCCCTCGAAGTGACATTTGAGAGGAATCAGATTTTCCTAGGTCACGCGTGTCGACAAGGGTGTCCCCAGTGCGAGTGTACTTGAGGCCGAGAACGACTCCAACGGAGCCGTATGGGAGAGAATCTACTTCCTCTGCTTCCGAGGCATACAGCAGGAGAAGTTTCGAGATCTGCTCTTTCTGACCCGTGTTGACATTGTATATAGTCCTCTGGCGCTTAAGAGTACCTATGACGAGGATGTTGGAAATGAGCCTAGTAGTCGGTCATAGACTCACCTGAGTATACTCGTATAAATGTCATCCATCCTTTTCGTTTGTCCCATGCAACCTTCCAAGCCAACAAACGCACCGGAGCATCTGGAGATTCAACCTGCAGACGCACGTCGAGAGGACTCGCAAGTAAATGTCCAACGTAGTCCATGACTAGCTCTGTACCGATACTTTTGATGGCAGAACCACATAACACAGGAAGAACTTGATTTTGGATGGTCGCCTTTCGCAAGTGAGGTATTATTTCCGTGGAGTGTACTTGTAGATAAGAGTGTGGGTCTGATGGGAAGCTAAGAAGCCGATCCATGAGATCTTCGGAAAACATCGCAAGGTTTTCAAGGAGTGCTGTTCGAGCGGGTACCAGGTGAGGGACGATGGGATGACCTGTCGGGAAGATCTCCGCAAACTCTGAGGCATCTTTGACCAGCGGGAGAGGCTGACAGATGCAACTTCCATCTTCTGTCGACTTCCAAAGCTCCCATTTTACGATGTCCACCAAGCCTTCGATACCTGGCTCCGCTCTAGAGTAATTTTCTAGATGCATGGACGCCAATGGAAGTGTAATTGCTAACGGATTCGCATGTAACTTGTGGGTGATGAGAGATAGCAATGAGGACCTAAAAGACGCTCCTGGTCGGTCAAGCTTGTTGACGAACAGCATGCGAGTGGCTACATTGTACCTGGAAGTGGTGAATTTCAGCGTCAACATGGAGTTGAACGAATGTAGGATATACGCACTTGGATAGCTGCCTCCATACACCCACCGTCTGCGCTTCGACACCCTCGACCGAGTCTATTAAGACAACAGCACCGTCAACCACGCGGCTGGCGCTCTCGACCTCCATGCCAAAATCGGCGTGGCCTGGCGTATCAATAAGATTAAAATTCCAGTTTTTCCACTTGACTGGTATGCTTGCGGATTGTATAGTTATGCCTCTCTCCCTCTCGGCAGGCAAGAAGTCAGTAGTAGTACTTCCGCTGTCAACGGAACCGGGGGACGGAATGTAGGACGACTCGTGTAGAATGGATTCCGTTAACGTCGTTTTACCAGAGTCTGCACGAAGCGTCAGACGCGGGCTACACGAATTCGTCCATACGTACCAATGTGAGCTACAAGTGCGATGTTCCTGGTATCGGAGGCATCATTTCGAATCGCGGACGCAAAGGAGCGAAGTGGGGCACGACAGGTGTTACATCTTCGGGGGAAGTGCCAACGCAGCATTGCCCTGCAACGGGCTTGACTCGGAGGAACAAAAGGCCGCTCCTAATAAGGCAAACAGCTATCGCCGCCAGTACTAGTGTTACAGTCTTTCAAGTTACTCCCGACTACCATGCAAGACATCCAAGCGGACGTCTTCGAACGGCGTATACAGGAACGCAGCAATATGAAACACCCACTCACGACAATTCCCGTCAACTTAGAGTCGCGCGGCAGCATTCCGAACACGCCACTCGCAGCCAACACGATATCATTCCTGCTTGGGTGTTCTTTCGCCCTTGGGTTTTTCCTTTTCCTTCTAGGAGGCTCCTCTTCACCCTGGTGGGCCACATATCAGCTCGGCTTCTTTGTTGCAGCGTGGTCGGTCTTCCACTGGGGTGAGTTCGCAGTTACTGCCGGTTGGAATCTAGAAAAGTGTAGCGTGGACTGTGAGCACGTCACTATTCTTCGTAGCACTTGACCCCAAAGCTTACCTTTCTTCAGCGTTCTTGCTTGAAAATGGCGCAACGTACCATGTGGCAAATGGCACCGCGCTCATAGAATACCTTGTAACCCTGTTCTTCTTTCCCTCATTAAAGTCACCCACGTACATTTCTGCTATCGGTGCGTCACTCATGCAATAATTGTCGCATTCTCTGAATAAGTATGATAGGTGTCCTTCTGGTATTTGTTGGACAGACTCTGAGGACAACCGCAATGATGCATGCATCCACCAATTTCTCGCATTCAGTAGCACTCCGTAAACGGGACTCCCATCAACTAGTAACCGACGGAGTATACGCGTAGGTCATTTTGACATCAAAGCCAGCTGATTTCGATCCATTCGTGTACCAGGTGGCTCCGTCACCCTTCTTATGCCGGTTTTTTCTACTGGGCTCTGGGCACGCAAATGGTATTGCAGAATCCAGTCAGTTTCATAGGTTTCACCATAGTCCTTTGGAGGTTCTTCTATCGACGCACACGAGGTCTGTCTTCCGCTTCGTTCAGTCCGCTCTTTGTTTATCTCCCACAGTCGAAGAAAGGGCTCTGGTGCAATTCTTCGGCAACGACTATGAAGTTTATCGGCGTCGAGTTGGCACATGGATCCCATTTATTCCATAAACTTTCCACGGGTGATCGGACCGTCGCAGTCATGTATCATCGCAGTTGGAATAATGAAATGGCATGGCATGCGTGATCATACAGAGCCGTTGGATATTACCGCATACTTGGCATGGATTTTGAATACTGTGTCCAGCCCGTCCGGTTTCGGCACCCCTTAATCCGTGACCACCGTCGTCCGCTCTGAAACATATACGCCATCCAGGAATTTACGGATATCCTTGTTCCGCACTTTGCAGCTCCCTTGAATTGAAGCGGCTGCGAAACCTGTCAGTCGCTGGCTCACCCATTTTGTCTAGCGAATTACCTGATTGCGAGACATTTTCGATGTCATTGCCCTGCAGGACAAGCTCGTCCTTTTGTCCTGACTCTGCTATTGTCACGCCGTCCAACATTTCGATATTCCGAGTGGCCTGTCGAGGATTAACTCACATTTCCGGAAGCACCTCTCGTTAGACGTACCTTCTCCCCAAGGAAATTTATAATTTCCAGCTTTCGCCCGTTGTCTTGAGGGATAGCATTGATGGGAAAGTGAGCGTACACTGTACGCATTTTGTAAAGGAAGCCCTAATACCGTGTCAGCATTTTATTCGGCACAAAAACGGCTATAACATACCTTCGTCACACCGATGATCATATTGTTGATCAGACTTTTGATAGTGTTTAGACAGGCAACGTGCTTGCGTCCTCCTTGCCAGACGGTCAAGGTAACTTTCGACTTGTTCTTGCCAGCTTTGACTACTCGGATATCCATGTCCACATGACGGACGACTTTCGTGAGCGATCCCCGCGGACCAGTCACTTTGATAACTCGGGACTTGATCTCGACGGTGACACCCTCAGGAACATCAATTTCTTCGGTCTTGAGGATGTCGCGCATCTGACATACAGGGCTGTTAGCAACGAGTTATCCTCAGGTAACCAATGGAATCCATCGGTTTCATGGTGTCAAGATGCATGAAATGAGATGCATGACACCGGTTGCACGAAAAAATCGACTAGGTCATCGTTAAACGCCACGAAACCGACTTACTTTGTGGTCGCCGTTGCTCTTGAGGTCGTTGATCTTGGGACACTACACCCTGCACAGCGAAGAAGCTAACCGGCTATTCGCGGTCGGAGATTGAATCACAATAAGTCGGCGATTCCGAAGTCAGCGTGGTCGCATCTGCTTCTTTACCTTCACCCACCACCACCGTTTCATTGGGAGCTCTGGCCACCGTCACTTTTAAGTGAAATATTAAATTCAGATCTTCTCGCTTGGCGGTTCTAGGTGAAACTCGTGTAACATTGACAAGAACTTACGGCGGCATAAGCTTGAAGTGACATGTCGATGTACTCTCAGCCTCCTGCCTATGGGCAGGTCACTTATCCAGCATCAGGCTATCAGTCTGCCCTAGCAGCGTATTCCTACCAGCAACCATCACTACCTACCCCTCCGATATATCATGTGGATCCCAACTCATTCCGACGTGATTTTACTGCGCGTCTGGCAGAGCTTACCATTAACTCCAGGCCAATAATCCAGACGCTATCCATGTTTGCTCAAGAATACTCAAGATGGGCCGACGTGGTCGCACAGTGCATCGACTCGCACATAAGAAGGGTGAGCCTCTGATCATTGCAATGAAATTTTTACTTGATCACAGCGGATGGGATGGGCGAGCGTCTTTTCGCTTTGCGGAGTCGTCTGTTGCTTGCAAACTATGTATATAGACCTCGTCATGTAGTTTGAGCAAAGATAACCTCTCATCGCCCCATTGGAGGGCACCGCTTGATAGCGGTATGAAGAGGGCGAGTCCATGAGAACGAGTCGCTTCTTGCTTGTAGAACATGACGTTTCCTTGTTTTTGCTCTCTCTCCCCCTCCGCAGCCAAGTAGCTGACTCATCTTTCCATTTTTGGCTTGTTCCCTATCAGGTACCTCCTTGGATGAAACTGCCCGCGTTCTATCTCCTCGACGCCATCTCGAAGAATGTCTTTGACCCATACGCGCGCCATTTTGCCCCATTCGTTATACCGCTATTTCTGGACACTTACCAGCAGGTGGACCAGGCAACTCGCAGTAAGATGGAGGAAATGCTCCTTACTTGGAGAACCGGTGCACCGAGCGGTAAGGAACTCTTTGGTGTCATAACTCAACTCGCGATCGAACGGGGTGTTTGGGGTGGCGACTCTGCCTCATCAGCGGACGTGAGTATCTCCATACCTTCTCAACCAGTTGGTGCTAAACTATCATGGCTTGGGGACATGCATCCGATCAGATCTCCAAGGTTCAAGTTCTTAGCGAGCTCGAATTTACATTAGGTCAGAAGGAAAGAGCTCTTCAATCCAATCCTTGGGATGCTACAACCCAGAAACATGTTGAGGTATTGCAACAGGTGAGAGATTGTTAACTTATCGCCTGCAGTGTCTCATTCCATATACGAACTCAGTTGCGGAAACTGGTAGAGGCCGGTGTTTCTCAGGAGGAATTACGACAGATTCTCACTCAGTTGCGATCACTGACGCGCGTACCACAAGCACCAGCTCAGGCATCGCCAGCGCCAGCGCCATCCTCGTCGTATCCCCCTTCAACGTCCACATATCCATATTCGCAACAGACCTACCCGCGCCAGTTCCAATCGACTTATCCGACTGTCCCGCCACCCCAGCCCTCCGGTACATTTAATTATCAATCGGAACCAGCAAAGGTAGAACCCGTGAACCTCTCCGCTCTTCTGTCGTCTGCGCAAGCCAATCCACCGCCATCTACGGCTCCGGCGATACCCTCAAGCAGTATAACAAACCTCTACAATGCCCTTTTGAAAGCAGGGGTCGTTTCCGCTGATAGTACGCCGGTTGGCGCAGGTTCAAATATCGATGAGGAACGGACACCTCCCCCTTCCAACAATCTCAGCCGCGACAATACTCGGGCTTACAGAAAAGCTATTCTTTCTGGGAAGATAAAACTTACCACCACGGACATTGTTAGGTACGTCGTACGTCACATCAAAATTCACTGTTTTTAATTAGATATATTTTCTTCAGAAAACGGCCCTTTGTCACGTCATTTCTCTACGAACGACTCCCCGCTCAATGTAAGCAGTGTGGCGTACGATTTGGTGATGATGTTTCGGGGAAGAAAGCCATGGACGACCATCTAGACATCCACTTCAGACAAAACAGGAAAGTTAATCAGAACCAGGGTCGTGGACACAGCAGAAGTTGGTTCGTCAGTCTTGAGGTATGGCGGCTTTTCGCAGTTTCAGCTCAAAGCTAAGTAACGCTACGTAGGATTGGCTTCACGAAGGAGCGTCAGATGTGAAGGGAAAGCGTCGAGCCGATGGCTCCGGGTCCGGTTCTCTGAAGGCAGTAGCAGCTGCCGAGGCTGTCCAGCGTGATGCCGAACTTCGTTCACAATTTGTTGTGGTTCCGCCGGGTGATGAGGCCAAGTCAATATCATGTCCAATATGTAAGGAGACCATGAAATCTGAGTTCTTGGAGGACGATGAAGAGTGGGTGTGGAGAAATGCAGTCAAGAGAGACGATAAGGTATGTGGTCACATTCGAAGTTCTCCCTGCTTTCGGTTGGTGACTTGTGTGTAGATTTACCATGCGACATGTCATTCGGAAGCCATAACTTCTGCTCAGAACCTCGCGGCGCGGCTACGGGATGGTACAGGTCGTAGTCGCTCACGAACACCAGAGGTGGTTGGTATCCGTTCGACACCTCCGAAGGGGAACTATCAGCGGACTTCATTATCACCTTCGCCTGATGCCAAACGTGCAATGCTTAAGCGTAAGATCGTCAACGACAATCACAGTTCTGACATTTATCCTGTCGAAGAGGCGGATGGTACGCCTCCCACGAAGAAACTCGCTCTCTCTTCATGAGTCGTGCAATCAGCCTCTGACATCTTTATTGGAGTAGTTTATTCATAAGCATGTCGTTTAAGCCATTTGTATTATTGCATGTTCCACCCTAGCAATACGATATCAATGCTGGAATCTTTTTAATACATTCATTGAGTCAGCGTGTCCATTTATTTACATGAGGATGTATCGTCGCCTTTGTTCAGTCTCACTGCTGCCGTTCATACTTACACCATCAGGTTGAACGCCTCATGATGCGGTCCTCACGTCACAATCTTTCGTTCATGCTCGATGAAGCGTCTAATACCTATGAGAGTAGGTAGCATTCCACCCACTGCCCTACTGCTCTCCATGGAGACGACTGGCATGTGCCACAGCTACGAGGACAACACAGCTTGATGCTACGCTTCGATCTATTGACGAAATCACGAATATGGACGTTGAGATGCAGGTGTGTCCGCCAACCAAAGCTCCCTGTTTGCGGTTTATTTGACTAACTCCATGTTCGCCCAGGTCCCGCTGACCGAACGATGGGCGATCATCGTACTTGATACAAATATACTACTGGAGTTTCTTGACATCATACAGACATTTGTATCCGAGGCTGAGGAACAACAGTTACCTGTCTTGATCATCGTCCCTGGGGCCGTGATACACGAACTCGATGTGTACGTAGCATCAATTATGATTTATTGTCGACTCGATTGTAACCTTTGCTCAACAGTCAGAAGAACCGCGATGGTTTGTCATGGTTTGCACGACGAGCGTCCACCTGGTTGCTTAAGAAGGTCAAGGAAAGGAGGAGCGTGAAGGGCCAAGCCTTGGATGAAACTTGCAAATCATCTGGAAATTGGAAGGTGAAAGAACGTCGGGAAGTACGTGCGGTTTCAAAAGTATACAAAAAGAGCTCTGTTGACCTGTGTTCACAGGAGCTTGGTACAGAAAGAGCAAATGATGGTTTGATTCTTGACTGTTGTCAATACTTCTTTCGGATCCGACAGCGTCGCACGTTCCTGTGCAGTAAAGATAAACTTCTGGCTGTGGAGGCCGAAAGTGTCGGTACGTACTAGTAGGTCTCCAAAGTGACAGAGTGGGTATGACAAAGGCGGACAGGGATTCCGACGTTATTTCCTAATCAAGGATCCTTCTGCAGTAGGGATATCGCGCTGGCGGTCTTTGGGCCCGAAGCGTCGATGCTCCGGTTTAGCGGACATATTCCAAGGTACCACGGCAACGTGACGGAAGGCACCGAGGGCGGGAAGGGGGATGACGATGGGATGGATATCGATGATGACTCAGCGGTGACGGAACTTGTCCGCCCCAGTCATCCGCTTGATTTATTGCACTTGCAGGTGATTGATCACTTTAGCGAGTTGTTGTTGGAACTGGTGGCCAAGGTTGCGGGGCCAGAGGCACAAAAGTTTGGGACTGCGGAGACGACGTCGAGACATGCACCTGCGTACACGCAGAAACAGATGATGTTCTGGACGGCGTCGGATTCGCTGGAGTTCCTGAACACGAAGAAAGCTTGCCCGCATTCGTCCCCACGTGTGGAGGTATTTTTAATGCGGCCGTACAAGGGGCGGGGAGCCCGTAGGGGACAGGACTGGTCTAGACGGGATTGGGAGGTGGCGCTGAGTACGTTGGGCAAGATCGGAGATATGTGGGTGGACGGTGCAGGGATACGTGAGTCTGTGCCCGCAGTGGAGGTGCATATGCGGCGCGTGTTTGAACGGGCGATGCGTCCGACGGGGGTGGGTACGATGTTAGTATGACTAGTTTGTATGTAATCGGTAAATTTCCATTTCCATGTTCACGTCTCACCATCAACTAGTACTACTAGTATGGCAAAGAGACGTGCACTCCACATCGCCCTCGTCTTGCTCGCCCTCGTCCTCGTCGGTACTCTCCTCGTTCTCTCCTCCGTATCCTACTACCTCGCCATAAATGCCGCCGCCTACCTCTCCGACCTCGATGTTCCCATACTCGACAACTCAACACGCTGGAATGCTACACAACACGGTTTGGTGGAGCGCATTCCACGCATCCTCCACCAGACCTGGAAGTCAGAAACCCTTCCTCCAAAGTGGAAAAATATCTCCGAAGCCTGTCGTGACATGATGTCCGACTAGTACGTCTCTCACGTCCTTGCGCGTGTCCCTTGTCTCATACTCGCCCTTTCAGCGAGTACATGTTGTGGACAGATGCCAGTTCGCGCGAGTTCATCGCAGAACATTATCCTTGGTTTCTCGACACCTTCGACAACTACCAGTATGTCATCCAGCGCGCCGACGTGATTCGTTATTTTGTTCTCCACCATTACGGAGGTATCTATCTCGACCTCGACATTGGTTGCTTGCGACCTCTCGACCCACTCTTGGTGTACCCCGTCATCCTCCCTAAAACCATCCCTGTCGGTGTTTCCAACGATCTCATCTTCGCAGAAAAGGCACACCCCTTCCTTGCACAGACCATTCACAACCTGGTCACTTTTGATCACGATTGGTTCCTCAATTACCCCACCGTCATGTTTTCAACCGGACCCATGTTTCTATCCGCTCAGTACAGCATCTACACCTCTTCTCACCCCATTACTCCCGACGAACCTGGTGACGTCCGCATTCTCCCCAAGTCACTCTACGGCAAGAACGCCAAGCCTGGGGAAACGCCACATTCATTCTTCACCCATTTTTACGGCAGCAGTTGGCACGCGGATGACGCTCCGTTCATTGGCTTCCTTAGTCATTGGGGCAAACCCTTGATGTGGCTTGGTTTGGCGGTTTTGATATGGGGTATATACCGTCTTGCGATGCCGAGCAACTCGAGAAAGTACAGTCTTCGAAGGATTGGTGGCTATGATGTGCTGCTGCCGAGGTGGACTCACCGCAACGGTCGTTGGCACCTTGATACGCGTTGGTCCTTCCTCCCCGCGTCAGCCGCTTCCACTCAGCCCCCTTCTCCGTCAAGTTCGACTCTTCCCCAACTCGAAGAACATGTCTCACTTCTCCCACTTCCTTTTGACGTCCGCTCAGATTCTCCCGCTCCTTCTGAGGTTTCGTCCTCTATCGACATATTCCCCACCCCTACGCATCGTGGATCGTCCTCACTTCTTGACACTGCGTATCGCATCAGGGATCGTGCGGCTGCATTTTTTACAAACCAACGCGATAACATTGTTTTTTCGCGGTCTCCTGTCCGTCACCGACGGTACCGGTCGCGCGGAGTATTGTTTTTCCTTCCCGCAATCTTCACTCAGTCGCAAGGCCCAGACATACTCCCACGTAGCCCACCGCCGCAACCTGGCCCTCAACTTTCTCCCGAGAAAACTCGCTATCCTCTCGACGCTGGCCGGGTGGGCATTATGTCGGGGGCAGCCGATCCTTTGTTTCATCAAGGAAGTTCACAATCAAGCCGCATGGAGAGCCGTATATCATCATCACAGTCCCTCATCGATCTCGAGATCGCAGCACAGTCATAGTTTCCATCACAGAAGGATAGTGCCTACTTGCCGGACCAGATAGCTTACAATTCTACTAAATTCTATTGCTTCAGCTAACATATGTAGGTAGCATATGGATCTATTTGGACGAATTCTTCGCTCATGTTCAAGTTATTTACGTCTCATGGTTGTCTCAGGGGGTCGATATTCTGTCAGATTCTAGCCACGTCCATTTATACCAAGGGGTGTGTACAGTGCGTATCAGCTCTACCATCTATCTGGTTCCAATGTGAAATATGTTGGGTTGACCTAATTTTCCGAACTGTCGGGGCAAAGTGATGATAATCATGATGAGGTACTTGGGATTGCAGCCACTGATTTCATCGAGGCTGTCAAGATAATCATTGCCATGGCACTGACGCCATAGGTTGCAGACGGACCAAAGGTCCAGTATGAGGCACAGGCTAAGTGATTATCAGTCTCAGCCTTAACGAGGGTTGTCTATCACGGAACCACGCACCCAATAAGGGGCCAATGGCCCGTCCTAATTGACCGGCGGATCGGAACATACCCAATGCTACCCCTTTGGAGAGCTGCGGGTGCGCTTGCACAGGTTTCCCGGTAACCTGATCAATCATCTCATCGCATTGCAAGGATGCGAATGACGTGAGTGAGCTGACAACCGTGGCCGATGTGAAAGCGAGACAGATGGCAGCCATTTGGAGTAGGTGGACTGCGGTGGTGGTGTGTTTCAGAGTAAATTGAGGAACCGCGGAGAGAAACACGAGGCCCACGGCGCAGCTCATTGCCCCACGCCTCGCCATTTTGCCCTCCCCGACCTTGGAGATCGTCCGACGCACGTACCCACCCTGGAGTAGAGCACTAATTATGCCAATAGACCCGATGAGAGCTCCATTCTGGCTGTTGCTCCAGTCAAAAACTGTACGAACGAGTTACATCGACACTTCATTGGGTAGGAGGGGGACGTACGATCAAACGTGAGGAATGTTAGCGTGAACTCCACTCCAGAAAATATTCCCAAAAAGAAGAAATGGAGCCAACGCAATGTCTGGAGTAGGTCCAGTCGTTCTTGAGCCGTTCTCGCTGGCAATTTCGTCTTTGGTTTCTCCGCTTTGTTTGCTTGTGATGGACCCTTGCCACCACCATGTTGGATGCCTCTAGTTTCTGGTAGCGCTACAGCCAAAAACAGTGTCTCTACGGACAGAAGGGCCAGAGTTATCAATGCTGGAAGAGCATATATGTTTAGCTCGATCCCCAACGTTCTCACGGAGGCTGGAACAGGCTGAGAGGCAAAGTAGGCTCCAATAGGTGGACCTATGCAAAAGCAGATCGCAAACGCGATACCGATTTGGGCAAGAGACCTAGAGCGCTCTGCTGGGGAGGTGATATCCGAGAGGATTGCACTGTCGAATAAGGCCCAATAAAACAATTGGATCACGCTTGAGGAAAGTCAGGATACATACGTCGCCAACTGCACGTTGCCCTCGCTAAGCCCCCCAATTATGCGAGAGAGCATGTAAGACGAAAACGTAGTAGATTTGATCCATCTTCGAGACGATCGATAGTATGACCTGCGTCAGGCGGACAAGAAGAAGACTTACACGAGGGCAGAGAGAATATTTCCAACCATGGTGACAAGTAGGACGTTTCTACGCCCATGTCTGTCAGAAAGTGCCCCAATCAGTGGAGCGACGAGGAATTGGAGCGTTCTTGAAAGGTATCGGGTCAGAGCCGACCGTCATATTACACCACTCAGAGTACACACGAAAAGGCCGAACCCATCAAACCCCCTGTATACAGAGTGAGCGATGCCCCTGCATCTAGCATATGTGGACTCACCTAGAAGTACCACATCCCATCTCTGGGGGTTGTTATTAGGTTTGTAAAATAGGGCTCGAATGGAAGAGATGGTATACAGTGTTCGTGATAACAAGCGGGTGGGATCAGACCCTTCTTTCTGGTGAGCTCTTAGCAGGGGTAGAGGCGCGGTGAGGCGTGCACTTACCACTGTATACCATTCAATGATTCGAGGGAAGAGAGGGAGCGGGATTGTAAAAGCTTCCGAACACGTCAGTAAGACAGTGAACCAGTAACCTGCCAATGCGGACTTGCCAAAAAGATCCAATACTAGAGACCAGAAAACGATTTTTTCTATCTTGCCCATCTTGTGGGCAGGAACGGGGATGTATTAGTTTGAGAGCGAAGTAACTACGGATGCGTGTTAGGTATTACGGGGTGGACACCGCCTTGGAGGCGCGGCCCGAATACTGGAATCACGGAGTTGCCACGCGGCTATCGCATTCCGTTCGGCAATCCGAATGTGGCGGAATGCCATTAAGAACTAAGAGAACTCAGAAATTATTACAGAGTCCTACTAGTGCCTTCTGTTCCGGGCGCAAAATGACACTCTGATATAACTCGAACCGACTTTGTGAATCCCAATTTCAATCGCTAGCGACATATCTGCATCTCATGATCATTTTAATGTGTCCATCTACTTTTCCATCTCTGCGATTTTCTCTTCATCGGGATTGTCTGCATTCGAGACCACCGTGCCTCGAAACTGTTGGTCTTCAGAGGCTTGTGTGAGTTCCGTTTGGAAATGCGAGCTCGTTTCCGTTTTAGTGAGCTCACGAAGAGCCATGGTGGCATAAGCTGCCGTCCCGAGTGTCAGATTAATTTGCAAAGCCATGAATTTGCCGTCCTCCGCTACACTTGGTGGATCAAAGCCCAAAAGTTTGTCTTCGTCCGCCTGCGCCAGCGCGACATCGGGGTCTGTATATCGGAGAACAGACCACGACATATTTGTTGGTAGCTGAAGGATCTTTCGGTAGGACCCGTTGAGGGTGTACTCCCTGGGTGGACGTGATTCAGCCAAGTACAGGGTACAGGTGAATACACCTTACTTTTGCTTACGAACAAAATTATCGGGGTCCAGCCCATCTCTCTTTAAGAATTCGCGATAGCGTTCTCCAAGTGGGCCTCCGGGATACTCTACGTCTCTCCCGACTAGTGGCATGATCACATCAAAGATCGAGTATTTGTGGGCATCATCTCTAGTTAGTGTTTTTACTTTGGGTGGAACCCAAGGCGCTTTACGAGCCTTTCTAGGAGCGTTGTCGCTTTCTCCTTCGAACATAGATCAAACACGATCGACTGAGAGAGCAACTAGGTGAACCCACCGTGTTCATCAACCGCTACGGGTTGGTCCATGTCTACATCAAGTGGGTCACTCAGCGCCGCTTTACCTGCCGGTGTTTCTTCAAATACTAGATCTCCAGGGACTGCCTCGTCGGCACCATGCATGCGAATGCGTTCAGAAACAACGGCGTTCCACACGTATGACTGGTATGCATGTATGTACATCAACCTGAGGTTGCGCGGGATCTTGTGCATTGAACAGTTTGGTATACCCATTCAATAAGAGATGATGGTACAACTCACAGTTGAGAGTGCGCCCATGGCGTTTCTTGTTTCGCCTCCCTGCTTCTTGTAACTTTCTAATATGCACCTCTCTGCAACAACGCGACGAGGCATGAGGGCAAGAGCGCGATCCAGATCGCAATCAACCAGCCACGCCTCACGCGCTGCGACGACGTCCGGGTGTTCGCCAAGCCGCACCTGCAGGATCAAGGCAACAGCTCTGTGCCAATCAGATCGGAGAAAAGCTAAGCCAATAGTGTGTGTAGGAACTGCAGCTGTACCAAACCGCTGCATGCCTAGAAGTGGTCAGGTTTCACACTGATATGACACGTTACTGTACCATACCATAATAGTTGATGAATCCTTTTTGTTTCACGCTGTTCATAACTAGATCAAGAGTATCCATTGAATCAACTTGCACATTTCTAAGAACGGACTGCATCAGAATTGAATGCAATCGTATACAGCAGAGATCGCACTGACCGTAAAGTGATTACGAACTCGTTGCCTTTGAGCATACCAAGCTCCAAACCCGCTTTGCGATAGTTCAGATCCGCAATGCGAACACCACGCTCTCCCCTCTGAGTGACTGCCTCGTGAACTGAACGCCGGCCG
>JBBPMW010000011.1:0-51431 GCA_038090535.1 Tylopilus alboater | reverse complement strand
ATCAGACGGCCCCGACGACGTGAAACAGGCTGGGGCGAAGTTGAACAAGAGCATACAAACAAGTACAATGACTGCGGACAGGAAGTCAGGAACACAGAAATCCCTGCCAAATCGCTTTCTGGGGGGGTATGAAAAAACTCACTAGCTATTCCAGGTATACCAAGGAACGAGGGCTGTGACGCCCGTCTCGATGATCCGCTCTGCAACTTCAGCTTGAGGCCATCGTGGTATGGTTGATCGTCGCCCTCGTAGACAGAAAAGTCGCCTTGTAGGTTGTCACTCTTCGGCTGGAGTGTCAGAAGGCGGAAGATCTGCTT
The DNA here is from genome assembly GCA_038090535.1 of Tylopilus alboater. Classification (NCBI taxonomy): domain Eukaryota; kingdom Fungi; phylum Basidiomycota; class Agaricomycetes; order Boletales; family Boletaceae; genus Tylopilus; species Tylopilus alboater. The sequence goes on along the minus strand of JBBPMW010000011.1, from coordinate 51,114 downwards.
CCCTCGCATTCTTCACTGGCAAGTTGGGGAGTGCTTTCGTTGTGGTAGGTGCGTTTTTTAACCTCACTTTTAGTATCATATACCGAAGCTCGCTCGCTCGAGGGCCGGTTCTACTTCTCGATTGCGCAAATGATCGGTACATGTTCAAACTGACGTGATTAATCTTTCTCATTTTCATCACAGGTTACATAGTAGTTCATCATCCACCGTCTCCTAATGTATCACTGATGCTTCGTGAGTTACACAGAGTTGACTGGGATTTGCTTAGTCGTGAAGAAGTGCTTGCTTAACAGCCGTTCAAACAGCGCACCTATCAAATCTTTCACACACGCTAAAAAAACCGAGAAAAGAAGAAAAGCTACGTACATGCCCCGACTGAAAAGGCTGAGGTTCCACTTGATAGTATTCGAAATGTTACTGTTCTGCTCTGCGAAGTGTACGTTATACGGTGAGCAAGGAATGATAGATCGTTTCCACCAGGGTGACAAAGTAGGTGGACCAAGAGCGAACAACGATCGCCGTTCGACAATGCGCGTATATTTCTTCCCGGGAGGCGTCACACGAAACGACACAAAAATAAAGAAAATGCCACGTTAACAGGCGTATACAGTTCTCATGACCTGAAAAGCGCGGCTATCTTCTCCAAAAGATTATTATTGGTAGGACAAATCGTATAAGAGCTCGCCGCACCGTCTCCCCACGGTCGTGCACATCAAATCGATCCTCCCAATGTCGCTGTCGATTTCCTCCAGGACGCAAGGATCCACAGGCAACGCGTATTTCAAACAACTGGTGTCTGCACAGTTGTCGCGTTTGCAAAACCAGATCCCGTCCACATACCGCTTGCCAGCATCCGTCCTCGAGAACCCCCCACTCAACGTCACCTCGATCCCAGAGACTTGCGGAATCCTCACCAAAAAGGAACTTGTTATCACTGACCTCGATGCCACAGACGTGTTAACAAAGATTAGATCGGGCGAGCTCACTGCGGTCGAAGTAGTGACTGCATTTGGAAAGCGTGCTGCTATTGCACACCAACTGACCGCTTGTTTGACCGATTTCTTCCTCGATGAAGGAATCCAACGTGCCAAGGAGCTTGACGCCTATTTCAAGACCCATGGTACGACGGTTGGTCCCTTGCATGGGTTGCCGATTTCTATCAAGGTGCGTGTCTGCTATGGAATTTGGTCCCTTGTAGTACTTAATCACGCTCAGGACCACATGCCTGTGAAAGGTCGTTGGGGGTCGGCAGGTTTTCTGTCCACGCTCGAGATATCGTCCGAAGATTGCTTCCTCACGAGTGTCCTGCGCGACCTTGGAGCTGGTGAGATTTCAAATCCTCGGGAAGTTTCTGTATTGTGGTTGACAACGTGTTGTAGTTTTCTATGTAAAGACCAACCAACCGCAGTCAATCATGCAACTGGAGACTCATTCCTTCTATGGTCGTACAGTGCGTTGTAGGATGGGCTCCAGAAGACATATACTGATTTGATTGCAGCTCAATCCGCACAATCTCAATCTATCCCCGGGAGGATCTTCAGGTGGAGAGGCCGCACTACTTACGCTGAAGGGGTCTTGTATTGGCATGGGAAGGCAGGTGGCTGAATTGTACATCTTTTCAGCCAGTTTCATCTTACGATCAGTGACGCCGGAGGTTCTATTCGTGGTCCTTCTGCATTCGTTGGTCTGTATGGCATTCGTCCGACGTCCAATACATTCCCTTTTAGCGGCGTCCTCTGGTGGTAAGTAAAATCACACTTTCATAATCTATGTGTCCCACATTCTTTGCAGTCAAAACGGTAATGACGCGATAATTACCGCCGGTGGCCCCATGTGCAGGTCAGCGAGAGACATGGAGATGTTGATCAAGGCCGCACAGAGCACAGAACCATGGCTAAAAGATCCAAGCCTCCTTCCAATTCCTCTTCAACTGCCAGATGTCAGTCAGAAAAAGCTCCGCGTTGGGATCATGTTCCATGACGGGGTGGTCACACCTCATCCCCCTGTATTGCGAGCCTTGCAGCTAGCGAAAGAGAAACTTGGAGCGTCGAATGAGGTCGAAGTCGTGGAATACGTTCCCTACAAGCATAAAGAGGGATATACCATCATCGTACGTCGACCCAATCTACAACTTCTTTTCAACGTTTAACGCGACCATTGTTAGCGCGGGCTCTACTTTGACGACGGTGGGGAGACGGTCCGTAAATACCTCAAGGACAGTGGAGAAGACATACTGCCCCTGTGCGAATGGGTGATCAGTCCACCCCACGCAAAGAACCTGACCGCAACTCAGTCCTGGGAGGTAGGTCCACACTACTCATCCAGAAAGGTGTCCTTGTACTCACGAGTCGAGTGTAGTTGCGCCATCAACGTGATTTATTCCGTCATGCATATCTCCAGCAATGGCGGGAACAAAACGTCGACGTCTTGTTGTGTCCTGCATACACTAGCGTTGCGCCTCGTCACGATAGTGCGAGGTACTGGGGGTAAGCGACGTCTTCCATGAAATGGGATATGCCAGAACGTAAACCTGACGACCGTTCCAGATATACTGCAATGTGGAACCTGCTCGACTACCCTGGTGCGGTGTTCCCGACGGGGCTCGTCGTCGACCCAGCCCTCGACCCCGTTGATTCAAACTTGAACTCGTTGGGCCCAGAAGATTCGTACAATCGCCAGCTGTGTACGTTGTCGTATGTTCATGCCCACACACTGTAGCAGGTCTGACCACGTTGTAGATGAACCTAATGTATATGTCGGTGCGCCGATCGGCCTGCAAGTCGTTGCGCCGCGCTTCAACGACGGCTTGGTATTGGCTGCGTTAAATGTCATTGAACAGATTGTCAAATCCTAAGCAGATGAAGAAAAGGCAAGGTTGTTCGTTTTTTTAGTCCCCCCGATGTATGTATGTGAATCTAGGTTGTGATGCTTATGGATAACATCGATGGAGGGTCATGTAATTGGTTTTCCCCACGGAATGAGTTGCTTTGTATTCACGTGCTGGTTGGTGGGGGGACAACTTAACTGCGTAGCCGTCGAGTGTGAGGCCATGAGCCACCAAGGCAACAAACTATCCTTGTTCCGGTCGGCTAGCTTGATCGGCTGAATCCCCGTGCCACAGGGTATCGCAGATATCTCAATTTGTATCCTAAACCTTCTTGCCCTCGACCCACGTACTCAGAACCCCGTCTTGCCGGTCGAGAACGACAAAGTTAGCATCTGCCCTGCCCCTCAGGGAACCCTTCTTGTCCTCGATCCCGAGGCATCTACAAATGGGCAAAAACGTATGAGTGCGCCGACGCTCGCACAGCGTGTACACGTATGCCAAGGCTCACTTTGCTGGGTTCAAGGTCGCACACTTGATCGCCGAGCGAACAACTCGTGAACTGCACAAAGCTGCGGACGCACTTGTCCAGGGTGACCACGCTAAACAGGTATCGGTGAGTGAACAATAGGGAGAGGCTCGACTGGGCGACGTGGCGGAAATGAACCTCCCCGCGAGCGTCGTGGTGCCATCTACATAGAACTTGTCGCCTTCCTTGAACAACTGGCGGCCGTCGCGCCACGCCGTCTTTCAGGTGGGGGTCCAGGATCCTCATTGCTGGATATGTGATTCAGTCGTTATTTTCTGCGACGAAACAGGAGACGTGTTACCATTCATAGTCAACATACTCCCATCGGGATGTGCAGAGTATGCCAGCTGCGAAGAAAAGCCCACATGACTGTTTGGCGTGGCGCTTGACTGGTGTCCCGGGTGTCCCAGGTGGCGTCTGGATCTCGTCGAATGCATCCAATGCGTAATGAAACTTAAGGCTTGATCCCGAAAGGGACCCCAATTTGCCCACGGAACTCGGGAGCGGAGCAAGGTTGGATGCTGGGCCAAAGGTCCTGGTGGTGCAGCTGGGCCATCACATTGAACAAGTAGGTGATGCACCGCGCACCGTTTCGGATAGCGGCCGTCGCCACGTCCGTCGAGCACATATAGTCTGCAGATGTAAGGGGCGGGGCTAACTTCCTGTGACCGACGTTGAAATAGACTCGCTTGTTCGCTTTGGCAATGGCTTCCATCACTCTTTCAACTTCGGGCGCACCTGTGATGACCCGGACGCCGACGGTGCCCTGGTCGGTGCCATTTGCCATGAGCCAATCCTCAGTGTCTACTAGGCCCTCCGAGCCATAGGTGGACTCGAAGGAATTGAATCCATCCGGCGCAGAGGTAATCAACGGAGAAGAGTGTGCGCCACGCTTTGCGAGCTGCAGGAATGGGCCATCGGCATGCCATCCCAGCAGATGCGCAGCGCCCCGGGCCGGCGGAGTCCATGGTCGCAAAAGATGGAGCAACTTCGGGTGGATGCTATTCTCAAAGGGCGACCTACATGGAGCGATTGCAACGTACGATGACCGTCGGAACGAGGGCTGTGACGCCCGTCTCGATGATCCGTTCCGCGGCCAGCTTGTCAAAGGCCATTGCGGTATGTATACTTGATCGCCCTCGTAGACGGAAAAGTCACCTTGCAGGTTGTCACTCTTTGGCTAGAGTGTCGGAAAGTAGACTAGTCGGAAAGCGGAAGACCCTCGCCGCATGCTTCAAGTTCATCACAGGTGAAATTTTTTTACGAGCAGGGTATATAATGGTGTATCGTAGCTACCTTAAGCAGAATGTGTGGGTTGGACAATATCAGACTAATTATATCCTAGGAACGGACCTCGGCTCATAACAAATTTAGCAAAAATGTGCTGTGGGGCCAACACGCATATGTCGATGCTTGTCGGTCAAGTGGACGTGCTCCGTGACTATTCCTGGGATATTTCATTCCGCTTGAAAAACACGTTAGCTTGGATGTAGAATCCTTGAATCCTTCTGTAACATGATGGTGTGAATAGGAAATATAAGCCAGCGATTCAGTGAAACACACAAAATGCAATCATACACTTTTAGAAGCAATTTAGGGATAGAAAAAGTCTTGTTGCATTCGTCTACAGCCGGTGGTGGTGTATAAAGACCACACTGATCGAACCCACTGGCGCGGTAAATCTGGGAGGCAAATATTGATTGGGGACCACGTTTCGAGGACTTCAACTAATATATTCAATTCTTTTTTCTATAACGCGTAAATGGCAGGCGGGCTTGCATTGCATACATATCTACTTTTTCCGACAAACCGGGATGTTTGCAGTGACGGAGATTATTGACGTCTGGTGTCGATAGTTGTGTCGAGGAGCACTACTCATAACTCTCCACAGAAGCGAGCGAGCTGAAATAATGGGAAAATATTCTTTGATATCCAGGTTCCCTCATTTATTGTACTGTCGTGTTGTGCGATCCATGGGCAAGTATATTCGTAGAACCCGGAAAGCGCAGCTTAGCGCAGTCACGACCTCTCCTGACAATTGCGTCATAGTAGATATTGCTCGAGGACAATAGAATGCAATTTAGGTACCAGTTCGAATACATCATACAGTAAATGATACATCATAACTGACTCCATCGAAGAATAAACTACAGTACTCAAGATGGCCCATCGGCCTGAGTAGATGGTGTCGCTGTGCCAGTGGTTGAAGCGTTTTCACGACCCTGTGGAAGTGACAACGCGACCGACAACTTCTTCGGATGGCGTGGTCGATACACTGACATATTTGATCGTCCAAAGACATTGCTGTAACGAGAGTTAATTGTCAGCGGAGGATATTGAGCCACGAACACATGATACGCCACCGGTTCCACCAGAAAAGTAGGTCTTGCACGAATTTCTTCTCTGCAGGAGTCGTGGCGTCCTCAAAGAAGCGGATGATGTTGTTGTAAAAGTCGTGGTGGTTGAACTCTCCGTCTATGATTCGCCAACTGCCACAGTTCGAGAGGGCGAAATGAAGCTGAAATGAAGGTAAGCCATTTTAGTAACACGGATCTGTAAAAATACCTGGACTGCAATGTATGCAATGGCGCGGGGGCTAACGGATTTCATTCCAAGTAAGGATGCGACATGAGAACGGGTACGACATTCATCCAGCTTCTGATGCCTCTTTGGTCGCGGCGTGGGTTCGTGCACGATATCTGTCTTGAGCGCTGAGCTTGGAGATGTGAATATGTGTTTGAACGCCTTTGATCTTTTGGATTAGATCCTCTTAACAACGCCGTGGTACTGTTCACGTACCTTTAATAAGAGATCGTTCTTGAAAAGTCCCTTGGTTGGATCTTGCCCATCATACCTTTCATCTTCGTACAGAAATGCGGGCCAAGAATCCGCAGTTACCAGATGGTCAGGATGAAAATCACGGATTGCCGCCCGGCCCCTAAGGAGCGAAATAAGTTCGATTTTGAGATAGAAAGCTACGAAATGGTTACTGATCATCTTGCCAGTCGTAGTCCACCGGGCAAAGTAAACGACCAGTTGTATCGTGATCAAAGCCACGCCCAGTTTTCTCACCAAGTTGAAGACCGGGTGCGTCGTTCGGGTGGGCCGCCGCAAGCCAATGAACAACGGCCTGCTTTAAGCTTGCAGCATCGTCACCACGAGCAGAGTCTGCTCCTCGATTAAGCTGAAATATTTATGAGTAATCTCAGATTGTTCGTGCGCTCAAAATAAACATACGTCCTTGTAGACGTCGGCGAGTCTGAGGATATGGGGTTGTGACGTGAATACCCTTCCCAGCGATGGTTTCCAATGGAGTAGTTGCTTGTATGCACTATACAGACGGTTTGCCCTATCGAATTAGTTCAGCCTATGAATCAAACGCGGTTCAAGTTGCTTGGACTTACTCTTCGTCTTGTGGAGTTTCCGTATCCTCAAGGCAAACACGCCGGTCAGCCTTGCTCACAAGATCCTCTACACGGTCCGTGAGGGAGACAAGCCGTCGGATACAGCGTCCAGCAATAAGAAAAGAGTGATCTTCGCTATGCAGTGTATCTCAAATTCAAGTCCAATCGAAAACAGTTGCAGGTGCGCTCACCTCTTTTGCTTCTTGTCGAGGTTGTATATCTGGTTAATTTCTGCCTCGAGCTCAGAGATCCGTCGTTTGCAGGTGGTAACAACATCAGCGGAAGGGTTCTCAGATTCGGGGGGGGGCGCGGACGAAGGGGAAGAATCAGATGGGGAGGGCCCAGTCGCGGGACTCATTGAAAAGCTGCGAGGGGTCGCTTAACATGATAGCCTATCATTTTATCATGATAATTATTATCTTTGATCCAGATTTTGAGTGACAGACTCACCAGTATAGAATTTTTGTTTTGTCCCACGCCATCGAAACTCCGCCGCTCGGGCCTATGGTCCTGATCTGATAAGCTTTGCGACGAAATCGCGCCTCCAAACAATGACATCGTAGCTGCTGCGCATGTCAGCTACACTGCCGGGGTTCTGGTTCCTCCAGCCACTAGTCCTGTCCGGGAAATCACATATCCGATGAGAAGGGTCACAACTAGACTCGTGACAAATTCGTATGGGGCAAGCCGTCGATAGGATATGTCACCAGAAATCAACACATCGGAACCAGTTTACACCCTAATCGAGTGCCATGATCGGCGTCGGGCTTGGGAAACGCCGCACACACGGAAATAAACACCCCAAATGAATAGTCAGCTACGGCGGCGAAAGTGGAGTCAGCTGATTACAGTGTCCTCATGGGTTCACATGCCGGAAAGGGTTGGGGGGAATTACTGATAAGGTGGTCGACGTGGTAGACAAGTACGGCGGCGCAAATCTGGGCAACCGCAGCAATCCATGAGCGTTCAGGTGGGCGGCGGGCATGATGAATATTGATCCCGAGGCCTTCAAGTTCCGAGTCATTTGAGAATGATCAGATCAGAACGACTTTTCAGCAGCAATATGACATCGTCGGAATGGATTGAACCAGATTGAACTTGACTCGGAACGGTATCCACATCTGCCCGAAAGACCACATTCAAGTTGACAGTAGTAATGGGTGGACGCCCCTCAGAATTCAGTATTTGACAAACTCGCTAGTCCTCAACTTTGCGGGTCCAGATTTGCCCGAAGGGCCGTTTCTAGTTTTCCAGATCACGGATCCTAGTTCAGCAGAGCGGGCAACTCATCCCTAAGGGCCAGAATAATTTTTTTTCTCAAAAGCTGCGTCACCCGTCTAGTGTCGTGGAGCATTGCGCAGGCTTGGAGCATATTACCAGTTCAATCAGTTGATCCTGATGGGTCATCGACTCCGATCGGTCGTACCGTATCTGCATCGTGTATTATGTGACAAATATACGAAGTACGTACCACAGGCGTGAGCTAAATCCGTTGATGCTATTGCCTGGCATACCGTACGCCTGCGGCGACCGGGAAGTTGATTACGCCGCTCCGCACAATCGGTGCCTACAACTGTTATCCACCATCATTGCTGGATCGAGAGAGTACCTTACCGCAGCCCTCCCGGCCCGGATCTGACAAGCGGGTGTGACTCAGATCGACGTAGTAATGTTGACGACACCTTGCTTGCGATCCTGTTAAGCGCCACGGCCATGTCGTATTTGGACGCTGTGGTGGTGACGTCGTGGGTTTGTACGGGTCGGAACCTGCGGAACGGGGGTATTGGTTTTGGGAATTGGGGTGCAGGAAACGGGAGAGGGTATTGAGCGCTTACCCATCTCCTGGGACGTCGACGGAGGGGGTTTGGCTTCCCTCACTATGTTTGAGGGCACAGGAAGATGTGTCAGGGTTGTGGAAACGCGAACTTCATCCGTGTATGTCGACCGCTACAGCTAGGTTGCAGGCAGCCCGGTGACTCGACCGTTCTGACGAGGCGCTGCTTGCCTTGCAGAACGGTCTGGTTACCAGAATAGCTTGAAGGGTGAATGACGAGCGGTATACACACAAGCTAGAGAGTTAGCGAAGACTGTGAAATGGTATGGGCAAAAGCCCTTCAGCGCTTTCCGACCCGAAGCGCTGTCTTGGCCGTCAGAGTGAGTTGCGATCCCGTGATGAAATAGCATACGCCCCTTGTCATGTCGCCAAACATCTCCGATATCGCTCTTGTACAGCGAGGACATCTACCACATACTTACAGCAGCCCCTGGGCCATGGTCATCCGACAAAATATTGTGCGTTTCTCGTGGGCAGTTGTATAGGCAAATAAGAGTCTAACAAAGCTATTCCATCAGGGAATTTTTGAAGTACTGATATATCCAGATAAATATGATCAGATTGCTATCAGCTTGGTGTCACTGCATATATATATATATGACATTATCATTCTTCAATCATAATGCTGATGAACAAATAAAGACTTATATATGTTGGCAGATATTTTAAATATGATCATCTGAGTATCAGTTTGATATGAGCTAGATAATGCTTGTATAATTATGACAAAGACATTACAAGAGATAACAAACTGATAACACAAATCTAATGTCTGCTAAATCTGACATAAGTCTGACATAAGGTGGATGATGCTTGTATAATTATGACAAAGACATTACAAGAGATAACAAACTGATAACACAAATCTAATGTCTGCTAAATCTGACATAAGTCTGACATAAGGTGGATGATGCTTGTATAATCATGACAGAGACATTACAAGAGATGATAAACTGATAGCACAAATCTAATATCTGCTAAATCTGACATCAGTCTGATATAAGGTAGATAATGTCCTTGATATGTGCTGTACAGCCATCTGATGCACTTGTCGAATCTAGGAATTGTAGCTCATCGACCTGACTTGTCACCGTGACCTCTTCCTCGTCGTGATCTCTTGTACCACCTCCGGGATCGTCCTTTGGCTCTGGACTTCCGGTACCCCTCAACTTGGTCCGTGCCACTGCGTCACCAGCCGCCTGGACTGTCGCCTGGTTGACACGTTCGAGATATCCACCAGCCCACCTCCCAGGCCGCCTACTCCGTCTCTAGGTGCGTCCTGGCCCTCCCTGTATGCGCCTTGACCCACCCGTGTGGGTACCCGACCTAACCGACGCTCGTCTCGGCCTTTATCACGCAGTCTACCACCCTCGAGCTCGGAGCATCGTCAGGTGGTTCCGTGGGCACATTTGGACAGCACTCTTCTCTGTCTGTTGCGTCGCGAGGGTCTCTCGCCGGTCTCGTTCTCGCATGGGGCAAGACCGTTCGTATGGGCTGCCGACTGCCCAGTCCACCTCCGGGGTCATCTACCATGTCGTAGGTCCTGTAGGATATCTTGCAACTAATCTTCGTCAATGGAATCATTCATCCACGCTCCCCCTTGAGCGATTCGCTGGCGGGTCGCAGTACATGTAGGGGTTGCAGCCGAGCCTTGCTTGCCGCTTTGTTCATTTCGCGAAGCTCTCCGCTCGCCATTCGACGCGTATCGCCGATATCATGATCTATGGTGTAGGTCTCTTCAGGTTGTGCGTATGCGTAGTCGACCTCACGTGACCACTGTCTCCCTGGCTGTCCTGTGCGGCAGGTTCTTGCTAGTGGCCTTCTCGTCCATGACTTCGTCTCTGAACCTATTCCTCCAGCTGGCAAGTGAAGAGGCACGCGAGGCCAACTAAAAGGCTGAGGGCGAGAGTCAGGGAATTGACCATCAAGCCTGTCTCGGGGGTTTTGCGATGCACGCGTTGGCCCCGTTGGCTCTGCGCATGCCGCGTGTGTTCGCAACGTCAGCGATCTCCTTGTCCACCTGCCGACTTGCTGTCTAGGGGGAGGCAAATAGCGGCGCACCGTTTCTGAGAGGCGAGAGACCAGGTAGCCAAAGACGGAGCGCAGCAATCTGGTTAGATTGTTGAGAAACGGCGAGCTCGGTACCGCTCAGTGTAAGGCGGGTATTGGGTCGTAGTTCGGCACTGTACTCAGAACCATACATGAGCCCCGTAAAGATCCGTGGGATTTCCTCTTCGTGCGCTGCGAGTACGCGCTGAGCGTTGTCCGACAAGGGTGGTGGAATCGGCATGGACGCCGGTTTCTTGAGCATTTCGGCCGTATCCTCGTCTAAGATGCAATCCCAGTAAACAGCGTCTTCCAAACAAGTGACTCGTAGGGAGGATGAAATCCTGCTTGGCTTGGATGACACTGGGTTGTGCACAGATCCGGTGAAAGGCGCTATGTCTGAATAACGTGACGAGCGCAAAGTTCCTGGGTTCGGTGTAATACAGCTGAGAGGCAATCCCAAAAAGTTTGAATGGGCGACCACGTTCGTATAATAGGCTCGCGTCGGAGATAATCGATACCGAGTCGAAGATAGTGCAGAAGGGTCCCCCCATCGGGACCAAAGCTGATTTGGAGAAGATAGAACAAACGTTGGACGGCGCTTATGGCAGGGGGCGCATACACAGAGCCCGAGAGAGGGTCGAAGAGACGAAGAACGAGCGTAGACGTCATTTGGAAGCTGGAACCGAGGGATAAGAGCTTGGATGAGGCCAAACGTTGCACTCGATCCATGGGAAGACCATAGAACACGACCTTGACGAGAGATCGAGATCATATCCACGTCTCCCAGCAGCGCATTGTTGGTTCTACTTTGGCGGTCATCGGTGTCATCTCACGAATACAACCGGTTACGACGTACTATGAGGGTGTCAGGTATGGCGAATCGCCATAAAAGATAGAGGTCTTCGCTGGCGCATTGATACCAAGTACAAGCATGCCTGAGGAAGTCTCCTTAGAGTCGCTCGCTTCAATGCCCCACGTAAAAAATAACAATAACCTGTTGCAAATACAACACGGACGAATCCGCAATGGAATAAACTGCCAAACAGTTTGGAGAATCAGAAACACAGACCAATTGTCAACCTTGCCCACCGTTCGACAACGGCCCTGCAGGCTTGTTCATGTCTGAATGATGCAGAGAAACCCTGCATCGCAAGCAGGATAGTGTCCACTGAGCAGTGTCAATGTCCCGCCCCAACGGCTTCAATTCCTCCTCGGCATATAGAGGTGTGCTGACTCGCAAACGAAAACTGAGGAAGTGGGGTATCCAGATCAAATGTTGCCTGTCACTCCACCGTCTCAATTTTCATTCCGCGTCCTGCTCGTTGTGGTAAGATGGATGGCACTGAACCTGAGTTGTCAATTAAAGCGCAAGCCACCCGATCAAAGTTGTGCTTACTTGGAGTCCATCCTGTATTCAGGAGACTCTTAACCTGGTTTGGTGACCAACATCTCACACGACGCGGGGTGGGAGAAGTATCCGGCACTATGTGTTCATGTTCTGATCATGATGTCGTTTTTCGTAGCTTGGGCGCCTCATGTGAAGCTACTAAGCTACGTACTACGTAGAGATCTCAAATCACGTGATGCCAGCACGTGCTTCTGCTGGAGATAAGCCATACTGGACCGTCGTATGGGTGTGGAGCTGGAGAAGCATAAAATCAAATGCATTATCCATGTAGTAAGACTTTGGGCTGTATGCTAATGTTATTCTAATCCGATTCGTCATCATTCACCCAGTCAGAACCATACATTTCATACATCTCAGAAACATTCGAGTCACCGTCCGAGTCATTGTCCGATTCCCTGTTAATGTCCCCACGATCATCCATAGGGATCTCCCATTCAAGAGACTCCTGGTCAGCGAGCGAAAAACTGACATCAAGATCGTCAAACGCATGAGCGATGGAAGTACTGGTATCAGCAAAAGTGCGATCGGACACCCTCTCTGCGCTGAAATCGTCGCGAATTCCGCTCTCTGCCTCGCGCGTATCAGGGAACTGCCATTCGAGTGCATCGAGTTCGGAAATGGAGAGTTCGTGTTCGAGGTCGTCCAGAGCGTGCGAGACACTGTCCCGAACATGAGAATAGGTATGGCCGACACCATGACCCCAGTGATAACGCATCAATATATCACGGTCGACAAACCTGTTTGACATAGTCATCAGTGAGAGTTCAGTCGATCGATATGCAAAGTACCTGTTAATGTAATAATACCGCCAGTCATCAGAATCCTTCGATAGAGGGGACATCGCAATGCGGTCTGGATGTGATCGTCCTCGTGCGAACGCAGGTATGAGATGACACCCTCTCAGTATATCTGCGGGGTCAACGAACTCGAACGCCCCCTCGTCATCCATCGGAACAAACCGAAGCATGTCCAGTGCGACCCCATTATGCTGGGGATCAGGTGGGATCCATTCAAACCATCGAATGTGTAAGAAATCCAGCCGACGAGGCGAGTAGTCCTTGAGGCCTGGGCCGATGTACTGAACATTTGCATGATAGATGCCGATGATGCGCGCATAACAGAAGCGATGCTGTGTTACTTCCGAGTCCCCCATGCGCCCGCCCGCCAGCATCATTATATCGCGGTGGTCACTACGGGGATTAAGGGTGTCTTGCTCGCGACGGACGTCGTATGTTGTATAGTTGACACGGAGTACATAGTGCTGGTAAATGCGATTGCCTTTGAGCAGCACCTGAGCGATGTTAGGTTCCGAGTTCTTGAAACTGTCCTCCAGGCCGGGTAGCGCATGATCCTCATTCAGTTCCGAAGTGTGCATATGCATGGACGCAATGCGGGGAAGGAGATGAGATTTCAATTTAGGGATGAAGTCCTGCTCGTGCCGTTCAATCACGGTAAAAAACTAGTTGACCAATTAAGCACGTACCTTGATAGCCGGATCATTCAAATTCTTTCGAATGAAGCTATTGAGTTCAATTGGTCTGTGTTGTGACTTCCCGATGTTGTAGCGTTCGTCGGGAACAGTTGGGACGGTTTCCCTGGGACTGTGATCAGCTTTGGAGTCACGAAGGTGTCGAATTCGTGCTTGTCGCCGCTCGATCCGAGTCAATTGACGGGTGAATTCTTTTCGACTAGTACGAGTGTATCTTCCTTTTCCTACTCGGTGCTCCCGTTCGCCCTGGGGCCAAAGTTTGATCATTTGACGGACACCACCAAATGACAACAGGTACTGACTGGCTGCGTGGAGTAGGATTCTGTTGTTCCATACATTCTGATCGAAGCTGTGTAGTCACCCAATGCATGTAGCTTGTAAGTTCGAAGATTGAAGGTTTTTAGTCGGCGCGCGGGAGCTGCGGCAACATCCGCGTTGTTGCGCTGAGAACGAGTGCGAGTCTCGCGACGTTGACGTACTCGAGCTTCACGCTTGAGCTCTTTGGTGTGAAACTCAGGACATGTGTCAGCTGCGAAAGCACGTAGAGCAACTCCTAGAGATTGAGTGACGCCCTCCATCACTTCGAGGGTGTCATCGGTATGCATTCGTAGTTTTGCAAACCCATGCCACTGACAAAGGAGGTAGAGAAGGTTCATCACGACCGCGTTGTGAGGATCAGGCAGCAAGCCTTCGAAAACAGGAAGAGCGCACTGTGAGATTGAAGTCAGCTGAAGGTTTGCGAATAGCCACTTAACTGATATGTACCTGGAGGAGATCCTCAAAGTCACGGGCGGCCATTCTTCTCATCTCTGATGCATTTGTCGAGAATCGGCGAATCGTATCCCTTCCGAACGAAGGAACCTGACGATATCTGTAAACAGTCGTCGTGTCAATCAAATAATTGGCAGCAGAGATGTGTCAGAATCCCATTCCTTCGATCAAGCTCACGCAACTTGCTCTCTTTCACGCTTTCCAACATGCGTAGAAGATGCGCGAAAATCGCTTTCCAGACCCCCAGCTCAAATTCGTGCAAAAGATCGACGACAAGCATGGTGAAAAGGCTAAAACCGAAGATACGGAGTCTCTCCGAAAAAGCATTCTACGGACGCCATGGTGAGTGCAACAGATTCAATTCCAAGTTAGATCAGGTTACCGTAGTAGGGATTAAAGACTCGTCCTTGAGAAGCGTTTGAACTTGCAGGGAGTTAACAGCATAATTTTCCTCGTAAATAAGCCTTCTCGCCTTAAGGATCTTGCTTTGTCGGCTGTTATCATCGACACGGACCAAGAGCTCTCGCCGAGACATATCGTGTGGGGTACCCATATCGGGCACGTCGGCCATGGAAAGCGTGCATCGCGGGCACGGACATGTACCAAGATTGCGTATAGATGCTATGAGTACCCTGTCGGATGAACACATTGATAGAAATCTAGGCATGATAGATAGAAAACTTACTTCTCTGGGTAATCGGCCGAATACGTGAATATACGCGGGTAGAAGCGTCGTTTGACGCCATCATAGCACAATATAACAACCCCATGTTGATAGGCTTCAATGAATTCTTCGTCGAGGAGTATTCTCCACTGTTCGTGGAAAAGTTCTCGTTGGCAGTGGGTATGAAGCACATCGCTCGCGGCTTTGTCACCCAGATGTTCCATGAGGAAGTCCTTGAATTCGTCTGGTAGCTAGGCGAAGAATGAACATCACAATACCTCCGGAGGAGCAGGCGCTTACCGCCTGGAAATATGCTGCGTGAGAACAGAGATTGTTCGCCGGTTGGCTCCTCCTGTACTTGGACTCGTTTCCAAAAAAGACGTAAAGCGGCCACAGTTTAGCGTCACCGAAAGCAGTTAGCTTGGTCGCGTCGGACCAGAACATGAGAGCCGCAACGACGCGAGGCAGGTCGCAGCCGGGTTCCGGGGGCGACGCTTGAAGCGCCTCGTTCGCCTCAAAGAATGCGGTGGAGGTGAAGAGCTCGCTATGTACCTTGGTGTCATGGTCTTTGTGTGGAGGTTGCCATCGTAGTTCGTATGGTTCGAAATGGAAAAGTGACGCGTGGGCTGGATTCGTGATCTTTTCCTTGACAATTGAAATCAAGGAACGATGATAAAATCCGTCAACGGTGTAGTCCTTCGGCCCTGGGTTGCGACATCGACTATGGAATGGCACTGAGATCGTAATGGAAGAACATTTCCATCCATTGTCCTGATTCAGCCATCCCGGAAGGTCTTCATCGAACTGATTTTTTCCAAGTTGCTTGTCAATTGCATCCCAGGGGGTCTGTGACACAGCTGAGGGGGAAAAGAGAGGGTCGGCAACAATACCAAGTAACTTTTTAAAACACTCCTTGGTTTTATGGGTTCCTTGGTTCCAGTACCAGTCCCCAAGACGCATTGAGATCTCATTTGGGTAAGGGTAATACGAACTCTCGGAGGGTTCGCTCGAGGGTGCCATGTGAGAGGTTTCCGAGTCAACACAAGGTGAACACGTGTACTCAACCGAATAGGGATCTTCTGGATCATGGCGAGGAAGGGAACCGGTGTTGTAAACACGGAAAAGCCCAAACGTATTCAACTGTGTCTTGAATTTCCTGCGCAGCGAAGAGAGGATGGTTCGAGGCGGTGGCTCGACAGGCACGGATGGCATGCCGTGGGACGAAGAGAAAGGACTACCTGGGTTTGGGATCAAGGGGATTGAAGCCGTGCGCGACTCAGAGGATATCTCAACAGGAGGAAGTGGCGGTAAGCGTTCAGGGAGGAGGTCCCGAAATCGCAATGGTAGTCTGCGACTAGTCCTTCGCGACCTTCTCTGTGCCAAGGGTACATCATCATCCGCTGCCTGCTGTTGTGGAGGTGGAGTCGGCTGGAAAAGTTGGTTCGTCATTCGTCAAACTGGATACTGAAGTACATACTGAGCGTGAATCGGATGAGAGCGACTCTGAATCTTGGAGAGGTTCGGGGACACCACTTTCGCTGGGGGAACTCGAAAACCCAGTTGGAGCGTTAACCAATCCAAGACTTAGGCTAGTAGCCGTCAATCTGGCTTTTTTGGCTCGATAGACCTCCTTCGCCTTGGAGAGAGCACTGGACAGTCTCTTTTTGCCTTTGTTGCATCCCTTCTCGTGGCGGGTGAACGCGCCTAGGTCACTGAAAACACGACCACAACCGAGACACGTTCGTGTGAACGAATCGTCATCGATAGCGGCCATCACCTAGCATGAGGCCGGAGGGAAATTTCGGGCTTATAAGACGATGATTACCCACTGCGTGATGTGACCAGTCGTAACGCATGCTCGCCGTCACAGTTCGCCCAAAACGAAAGTGCCTGTTACGTTGTAATAATGACGCTGGCAACCCCAAAATAACGAGCGCAATTTGATGGTGAGGTGTGCGCGAATACTCTGAAGATAAAATCCTGTATTGGGGATGAAAGGAC
This sequence comes from Tylopilus alboater, assembly GCA_038090535.1. Classification (NCBI taxonomy): domain Eukaryota; kingdom Fungi; phylum Basidiomycota; class Agaricomycetes; order Boletales; family Boletaceae; genus Tylopilus; species Tylopilus alboater. Next base: position 34,141 of record JBBPMW010000011.1, on the reverse strand, counting down.
GAGGTGGAGGCAATCGATACCGAATGGAAGTTAGTGTTTTCCTTCCTCGGAATTAAAGCTAACTTGGAGAAGCGTTGGTGGGCGTTGATGGCGGCGGGCGCATACCCAGAGCCCTCGAAGAGGTTAAATAGACGAAGAACGAGTAGACGTCACTGGGAAGCTGGCACCGAGTGATGGGAATTTGGACGAGGCCAAATGTCCCACTGGATCATGGGGAGACCATAGAACACAACCCTGGGGAGAAGATCATATCCACGTCTCCCAGCACGGCCAGCGTATCGTCGGTGCTAGGCGATCATCAGTGTTGTCTTACGAATGCAATCAGTTACGACATACCATGGAGGCTGAAAGAATGGCGAATTGCCACAAAGGACAAGCCTTTGTTGGCATATTGATACCAAATGCAAGCGTAGCGTGCCTGCGCAAGTCTCCGTTAGAGTCATCCATTCTTTGCCTCGTATAAGAAATAACAATAACCTGTCGCAAACATAACATGGATGAATCCCCGACGGAATGAACTGCGAAATAGTTCAGTGATTCGGCAACACAAACCACTTGTGGACCTTGCCTACCTTTCGACAACGGCCATATGGTGCTTGTTCATGCCAGCATGATGCACAGCAATCCCGCGTCGCAAGCATGACAGCGTCCCTGAGATGTCCACTGCGCTAACTGCTTCAATTCCTCCTTGAGCATACTCGGCGTATACGAGGTGTGCTGACCCGCGTATGAAAATTGAAGACGGATCAAACATCGCCCGCCGCTCCATCATCTCCGTTTTTACTTCGCCCGGATCTACGCTGCTTTGCACTGCTCTGGCAGCTACACGCTCGCGGTCTTTTGCCCTCGATGGCCATTCTTCGTATTGCATCAATTTGCGCCATTCCGCATTCGAGGCGCGCCGCTGTTTTATTTAGCGAGTAATGCAATATGGAGGGCGTGACCTCGCAGTCTGAGTGATCGAAAAGATTGCTGGCTGTCGTGGGTGGGTTGAGAAAGTCAACAACGTATGCGAACTTACCAGATCGCCTCGAGCACGCAAGGCACAAACGAGATGAATCAAGCTTTTCTTGAGATGAGTTCTGATCACCTCGGTGGGTATCTGACTCAGCGTACGTGCCAACGGACTTACCAGCGCCACCCGAACCACCAGACAAGCCGATGCAACGACAGAGCGAAACCCCAAGCATCGAGGGGGGGAGTAAGATATTTGGGTAGATGACGCCATTTGAGGTAGTAGTAAACGCGGGCGAAGTGGCCACGCTTCTTGAGAACGACACGAGCAGTTTGCCTACCGAACGGTCAATGGTGAGCGCTTGAGCATGGAAGCAACCGTTGCACGGCATCATCACACATACCGGACGGATTGGACGTCGTCATTCGTCCTGCATCTGGAGTTTTGTGTGTTGCTCTGGGAGTCTCCCTGTACGACCTCTTCGCCTCCCGGATCGTCCGGCCCATCATGGGCACTCCGAGGTGAGTCCTCTCCGACATCTCGCTTCAAGTGATCTGCAACGTATCCCGACGCAATCTGCAGCGTCCTCGGCCGCTTCAGGGTGTCCTCGTCGCGCCTTAACACTTCTCACCACTGTTGGTAGGTCCAATTTCAAGTCCGATGGCTTTTGCTCTCGGCTTCGAGCTTCATGTTCGGGGAATTGTTTAATCGTTAGGTTGCGTGGGTCTGTCAGGTAGTTTTGGCAGTGCTGATGAGTCATTTGCTGCGTCTGGGCTCGTTCTGGATGCTGACGAACTTTGCTTCTAGCTAGCGACTTCGGCGTGCCTTCCCGTGAGTCACCGTTGCCGCTGTTTGGTGTGCCGTCGCTGCTACCACGTCCAGTCGAGGGAAAAACGGTCAACACGCATGAGTGGTCATGATGCACAACACCATAAAGGCCACTCACATACTGTGTGAGTGACCCCAACCTGCTACGCGAAGCCGTGAGCAATGCCGTGTGTGACGTGCCACCGAAGCTCACCAATGATTCAAGTTGTGTTCTTGGAAAGATCCCTACCAGTGATCTTGAGCGAATTGGTGATGTCCATCTCTATCTTCTCTGTTGCCATGTTCCATCGCTCCTAATCATATCTCCCCCGTCGTCATTTGTCTCGCTCATCCCTATCTCGAGTTGATGCCTTGGGGTTCACGGGTTCATCCATTCGTGTCGCAGGCCCGTTGGCTGGTTTGGTTTGGGTGGCGAGGGACGAGTCACGACTCGGAGTGTACATTGAGGTTGGGTGAGCCTGGCAGTGATAGAAGGGTGGACACTCATGAAGTGTACATTACGCACTGCGTCGAGGCTGGGGTGGTTCACGGTCATGAGTGTGGTGTAAGAGAGAGGTTGGGTGGGTAAAAAGAGCGAGCGGCTCGGGCTGGAGGTGGATTCCTGCCGCCCGTAGTAAGGTCGACATGCCGTGAGCAAGGTGTCCATAGTAATAGCCTAAGGTGGTAACATCATGATCGTACTGATCAAACCTGACTCAAGTGGGTAGTCACGATCACGGATTAGTTTCAGAGCAAGGTTGCGCAGAAAACCCTTCGATCACAAGGTTGTATCGGAATCGCGCAGACAATCGTCATCTTGCTTGTTTCACTAATATTTTTTGTGCAGATTCAAATTTCAGGGAGAAAAAATATAGTTAAGGCACCAGTACAAAAACGAGTACAAAAACACTCGGAATGTCCACCATACCTGACGCAGGGGCATTGTAAGAGTAACAACAAATATGAGAAAAGTGAAGGACTTCGGTTGGAAAATAATGTGATGTAGGAGAAAATATAAGCATTGATCTAAAGTATGGCCCTCACTGTTTCTCCGTCAGCTAGTTCGCAATAACGCTGCATGGTTAAAGCTTACTGGACACTCGTAGGATATACCAAAATCACGTATACTGAGTTTCGAAACCGCTTCGTAGTACTTCCCTTTGACGGTATCGGTGTCTTCCATGATGTAGTTTTCGATCAGAAAACGTGTGGCGGCTGCCTCACCGAAATGGTCGCACATCTGGCTTTCGTAATCTTCGCATTGTGCTTGGATATCGACAAGGAAGGTGACAGCTGCTCTCTTCTTCCACAAAGCATCCCGGTAATTCTTCTCGACAATTTGTTGGTCGTAAGGTGAAAGTTGCGGGACAATCTACTATTACATGAGTAGAAATGTTACGTCAAGTACGACAGGACACACCAATAACTTGCTAGCTTCTAGGAGTGCTTCATGGAGAGAAGCAAATGATGCCAGGGTGTCCTCTGACCCAGGTGTTCCAAAACCCTCTACTCCCTTGAACGTCGAAGAGCCCGCGGGCAGGGACATTGAACTCTGAGAAGAGTACATGGAACAATGGATCCCTTGTGTCCAATTGCCCGGGATCGTGTCTCTCTTGGAAGGTACAGACTCATTGGGAGAAAGTTTGATAGTGGACCTGCGAGACCCTGTTGTGTGGGACATGGCGCGGGGAAAACTTGCTTGTAACAAATAAATTATTACAAGCAGGCCTAAATACCCAACCACGCAGTTGCCCAAATAGGGAGCCGTGACCTGTGATCCATTAGCGGACTGTATCTTTTGGGAAACGATGGAAGCACCGCCGTGGATTGAATAATTACCACTGCTTACCTCTGTTCATCGTCGCAATGGCTTTCGTTCCCGACTCCGTTTTCTCAACTGCGGCTCTACCTGATATTAGCAGAGCATTCGACCCGATAGGTCTCAGATCGGATATAATGATAGACTCTCGATCGGATGCCATGGAATTGCTGGATACCATATTTCGCTCTGCTGGGGGGCCAGGCAACAGTATGCAATATTTGATCATAAATTTAACGCGACGAAACTGTCAAATCTCACTGACGGGCAGTTCCCATCGAAGAACTACCAGTCACAGTCGCGGAGTCGGACTCCCCTACAAACTCCGTCGGGACGATCGACAGCCCTTCGACACTCAGTACCTCAGTTACAAGTGTTGTCAGCATCGCGCCCATCGTCCTTCCGGCCACTTTCGCTTCTCTCCTTATCAGGGAGGCTTTCGACTGGTGGTTGTTGTCCATCCACTGCGCCCAACATATTCATTTTGGGCTTCTCGTCGGTCGGTTTGGCTTTGATTTTCATCTTACCTTGCCCCAGGTCGCAACGGTCCTTGCCAGCTGTATTCAAGAACATCAGAGCCACTACCCGGGGTGGCTCCCAAAAGTAGGTGAGTAGCGGCGCGTTCACACAATCGGAAATTAGTACTGATTTTCCCAAAGTGTATAACTTGACTTTGGACGGTGAACCTCGACCGTTCTGTTCCAGCTGGACCAACGCGACGTTCCGAAAACTTTTCGTCAATGATGTAAATCAATATTCTCGCCCACAGCTTAAATTACTCATAATTTCTCAGCTAAAAGGCATCCCAAGGAATTTCTTCAGCCACATCTGGACTTCCTGCACGTTGCTCATGACCCCCACACTGATCCCCATCACCAATCCTCTCCGCTACCCGCGCTTCGCGCTTGTGCACAGGATCCACGGCACTTCTGCACAAGAACGCGAACATGCGCAGAACCTCGTGATTTGGAGCCCGAAGTTCGGATGTAGCCATTGGCATAGGATCGAGGTGTCCAATGTATTTGACGAAAGCATGGTAGTTGTGAATAACTTTTTGTTCTTTTTTTATAGCAATATTAATATTAATATTCAGATCCATTGGTTTTCGGACCCCGTGACGCGTGATATCCTTTATCATGCTCTCCAAAACCCAAATTCCGCCAGGTGGTTTTCCGTCGTATTGCCTTGGCTCAATGAGAACGCTGAGTTTAGCTTTCGCCCGCCGACCGAGGGATCGCTCCACATGGTTGCGTTCGTGCTAGCCTGGGTAAGTTATTGCCTAATAACGAGTTCTGTACACTGATCACTAAGTACTATTGTAGCTCGCTGTCAGTATCAAAGGGGATGTCTTGCAGCTCAGTAACTTCCATCGTTCGGAGCTTCGCAAGGATCGTCTCAGAGCCGTCAAGCAGCAGTACGACATCATATTCAATTTGCTCTTTAGCATTCTGCAACGCAACAATCAATATTTGACCCCCAGTGAAGCAGACGAGGCTCATATGGCCCTCGCTGATTGGCTTCAAGTGCGGCCCGTCTGGTAACTACCTGAGTCATGGCGTATTTTTGAGTTCAGGCTGGTCATATACTTCTGCTTTGTACATCAATGCCATCTTTGTGACTTCTAGTATGAATGGATTCTTTTGGACCCGTTCATTGTGTGCCCGGCGAATTGACACTGGACAGCGCACAACGGTACTACTGCACCCAACATGGCCCCGACACAATTGTATGTCACACTTCGTAAGTGTGTCTCTGCACATTCAGATCCGAGTCTCCCATATAAGCAGGGGGGATCAATGGACTTGATGGTTTTCTAGGATGCATGCTTAGTGTGATGGCAGGTATCAGTCTACCCGTCTTTCCTGCCTCTCAAGGCGAGAGAGTTAGCGTAGTTAATCGTAGCAAGTAGATTACCTAATATCATCACTTCTGCACCACACCACTACTACATCGTCCACCCGAGAGGCTACAGAACCCAGTCGCACTCGTCGACACTTTCTATGACACGATACGCGCCCATACGCCAGCTATGCCCATTCACGACGCTCACGACACCCTTTGTCGACCCGACCACGGTGCAAACAATCCATTACAGGGTGGACAAATCCGGTCCCCAGTCAACCGTGGTTCGGTCAATTTCTAACGACGCCATGGATTCGGGCGACGCAATCGCGCCCACTCAAGAGTTTGGTTTTCTCACAGGTATCGCTCCCGATCGCCTCCGCTGTCTTAGACACTTGGCGCAGGAGTATCGGGGTCTGGTTCAAAGAGACCTCCAATTCGTCACGCAAGATCTCGAATTCTGGGAGGAAGACTTTGCCTGGCATTTTGGAGAAGCAGAGATGCTACCGAGGCATCCACGAGTTCCAGCTTGTGCCGCTCCTGCGGGACTACCTTCGCGACGTCACTTCCCGCTTCCAGTCAATACTCGACCATTTCTCCATTACGCTAGGAAACCGGTACGTTGACGTCAAATAAGAGCTCTCGTCACTCTTATCTATTCTAGTAGTCACAGTGTGGTCCACGCTCGAGCGTCATGGAAATACTCAACTCGACAGCTGTACCTAGCACGGACATGGATAGACAACGTGGCAAAGTGCCTTGGGGTGGAACGGAACGCCTCATGGTGTTCGCGTTACAACTCTCTTCAGAACCAGTTTCAGGCTATGCTCGTACTGGATAGAAATCGTCCAACGCGGTCGGGCTTCGCTCAACGCATTCAATCACCCTCCACCTCACTCGTTCAGCCCCCTGCTACACCTTCCAACCGTGGCTGCCTAATTAACCTACCCAAATCGCTGGTCACGAGTCACTCCGGGTCGTCCTCACGGTCAAAATAGCTCTCTCCCGCTTTGCTGTCCGAACCACTACTGCTAGTGCCAGCGCTGATGGCGAAATGGCTGCATCCCCAAGATGTACCACGGACCGCCAATTTGCCGCTCAAGGGGGAGCAAGACAGTCGCGTGTCAGTCAATGACATTGATGAAGGAGAGTCACCGCGCGTCAGAGATGACCTGAGCGACACCGAAGACCACCCCAGTGCGTGTGCAGCGCACCTAGTAATCCAGACAAACGATCCGGCGGTGTGTGAGGTCAAGACCATGATGGTCGACGACGTACCTGGGAGCCTTGTAGACGACCCGGGAGGCCACCATATCCACAGAGTCGACGGACAACTCGAACACGTTGACAGGTCGCCGCACGGATATGACAGATGGGTTGGATGGTGATGCAGTGGCACAGACTGAGCCAGGAGATGACGCCGACGTGCCAGGAGATGCCCACCACGATTTAGAGGATCCGGGGGGTGGTGAAGGAAGTCACGAAGATGAAGAAAAGGTGTCAGGTTCGGTTGACGAGCCACAATGCTGCACAAGCATGCGAGATGGATCGGGCGGTGATACTAGGGCTCTCAAGGAAGCTGCCAGCGAGGGACCCATCGGAATGGACAGCCGAGGAGACGATGCTGATGCTGATGTCGACCACATGTGCACAACGCCCGAGGGAACCTGCGACGACCAAGCTGAGGTCATGGAAACCAATTGCAAATGTCAGATGGCCAGGGAAAAGCCTCACGAAGCGAATGACGTGGCGAGCAGCGCTCCACCGCGACTCCCACAGGTACCCGAGCACATCAGCGTATCGCTCGAGGGGGAGCGAGAGGGTTGTGTGTCGATCGACCCCCCTGACGACGGACGGTTGCAAGATGTTGTAGATGGCCCAGACAGCATTGTGGACGAGCACGGAGCATATACAGAGCACTCTGCAGGCCAGACGAACGATCAGCCAGCGTACCAGGCCAATACCACAAATGGCCGGGATGTCAGGACAGATGCGGAAGAGGTCGGGACGCACCTAGGGACGTTGCAGATGATTCAGCATGGTCATCAAGTCAACGGATAGCTCAAACATATCGAGCGCGTCAACAGGTCGCACGGATGCGATGGACGAGTTGCACGGCAATTCCGATGCACGAACCACATCGGGAGGTCAGATGCACATACCAGGGAATAGACAGGATGACCCTGGTCGCGGTACAGACGTGCGTGACGATGAAGACAACTTGAAAGCGGCGAGCCCAGTAGACGAGCCACACGGTCACACAGAGACGACAACGAACGTGCCGGACGGTGGTATGGCAGACGTCGAGGACTGTGGAGACACCATTGATGACGTAACGAACGGTGCCAGCGAGCCACACCGACCTGCGCTGAAGCCATGCCAGGAACCAGGACAACCTGACAATGCACCAGACAACTTACCTGCGCCACCGAAACCACCTGATGGGCCCGTGCAATGACACGGGGAGATATAAGCTGTCGCGAACCACGACGACGTACTTACCAGGGACAAAATGGGCATGTCAGGACCGTCAAAGCTCGATGAGGACGTCACGAGCAGGCTGAAGAAGCTGCGAAACACGTCAGAACACGTCCGAGAATGCTCAGAGCCTGAGCAGAAGGAAGAAAACTCATCTTGGAGGGCTCAAGACGAACCCGGTAACCCGGATGACAGAGAGATCATACCTGGCAACCCCCCCAGTTCCCAATTGAAGCGTCTAGAGGTTGAAGAGAATGGCGGCGTCGATGAAACGAACACACCGCGTCGAGATACATGGCCTGGAGGCCATATGAACCTACAAGACGTCTTGAGAACCACCGAGGGCAATGGCAGGAGCGACGAGAGAGGTGCAGGAGCGGCCAGAAAGGGCGGCGTAACAAGTAATCCGCACCACGGGTCGAAACGGGCCCGCTAGCGGAGGAACAAGCGAGTCAGCACGGACGGTACGAACGCAAGATGAACAGCGTACCTAGGTCTTCTAAACTACTCCCAGAAGACTCCAAGCCGCCTACCGAATATTTCGACCCACCTCGAAACCTAGAAGTGTCAGCAACACAAGGAGGACCTACCAGGTCATACGACCGTGTCGAAGCCGTACCGGGCAAAACGGATGTATCAGACACCTTACATGTGGAGTAGAGACAGTGCCAGTGCAGGTCCATTCCGACTTGGAGACATGAAACACGAGTACAGCAGTGCAGACCCTGGTGCTGGAGATTACTGCGGGCGCTCAAGCCGTGGAAAAGCCTCCGAGCCACGACTTTACCATATCGGGTCACCGTATCCGTGGGCAGTACTTTGGGGCGCACAGCATGCCATTAGGCAAGTACAGGCACGTATACTCCCTTGTGGTCCAGGACGGAAATAAATCTCTCAATCGTTTTTGGCTGTACAGCATCCAGATCGAATGGTGGCATGTCATCAGTCACAACACCGTGCTCGAAATTGTCACAAGATAGTGTTTAATACGAAGCCGTATGATGGCTATATTCAAGCCGGGTTTCTGATGTAGGTATATACAGCCATGCCGGAAGAGGTCATACGACAAGCCAAGTATCTATTCGGAGACAACGATGTAGATTCTCCTCATGCCCAAGGGGATTTTGCGTGCTGCATCTGACGAGCTTGACGAGCTTGATGTGCAGTCAACCTGGCACGCGTCACACCCACTGACGTCGAGAGACCACTCTCTCAATCTCGCACCCTCGTATGTATACGAACACTGTAAATACTGGATGACAAACACCAGTTACGAACGAGTACGTCGAGCGGCAGACGTGAATATACAGCATATGTAGAACTAGGGTTTTTCAGGTGGTTCCAGTGGTGCTGGTGACACGTTTGGCAATGTTCCAAGTGCTGATTAACTCGTCCGTAGCCAACGACTTCAGCACGAGTTGTTGTGACTCGCTACTCGTGCCATTCATTATCACCGTTGCTACCATCTCAGCGTCCACTGTTATCTCTGCCTCCCTCAAAGCCACTTGTGTCGCGTGCTTCACCACACTGTCGAGTGGGTTGCCCACTGGCCCTGGTGCCTGGTCTTCAAGTCCTTCGACGCTTCGTCACGACCATTCGTGTCAATCGCGCTTAACGCCAAGCACATACGCCTGCATATATGGACACGCGCTCGTCATCGTCCACCTATCTCAGACAGTTACCTGCACCTTAAACGGCCCGTTGTCTTTATTTCCACGTTCACATAGTACGCGCTCACCCTCACACTGCCTGATATCCTCAGGGAGGCCGCTCAAGTTAAAACACCCATGGACCCACCGTGACTGCCAACCCCGAGCTGCCATTTTCCCACATCCACACAATCGCGTGTATCCACGCGCATGTGCTTGCTCGCTTACCTTTGCTCCAACTTGAAGCTTGAAGCTTGAACGTTTGAACCCTCACCCCCACGACCACGATCCCTCCGAGTAGTTTGTTCATGTGTATCCTCACTGAGCATTGCCGCTTCACGAGCACCTGAGTACACGGACATACCCAACAGAGTTGGTGGCAGTTGGTCCAAGTGCGTTTATTTTCTCTTGCCATTTGTTAACTAGCTGACATGGATCGATCCCGACACAGCTCGCTCACGCATGATGCGGGATTGTGGATGTGTGTGCGTGCCACCGGGTCTCGTATTACTCCATTCAGTGTACTTCTCACATTAGTTCTACCAGGGGCAAGACAGGTGGCAAGGAATGTCGGGCATATGAGCGAGTCGACAAGAGGAGGCGTCCGGAGACGAGACTACACTGACCACTATACGAACCCACCGCTGGAGAGGGAGCATCGCAGCCGAGAGACGACTGGCGGCGCTGGACATAACGGATATGAGCCAACTACTGAACCTATCCATACGGGCACACACGCACCCTTAAAAGTTTAGGAACGACTGTCTTCCTACCCAAAGGGCTGCCTACGGGAGACTACACATGCGCGCGCACGACTTCGACCACATCACCCCTGATCCTCGATCGACGGACGCAGAGGTGCTACGCGGCACGTCGTAAATTGGAACATGCACTAAAACGCTTGAGACGCGCGGGGCTCTGAGTGCTGAATGTACTACAAATTCAGAACACGGACTCGCAACAGGTGGAAACAGCTTTGTTAGAGGTCATTACGACTACCCTGGAGGGCAGTCTGACACATGTAAACCCTCTTTTCGTTTCTTCCCGCCTTCTGATGTGTAAACTCTCCCTCAGGACGGACCTTGCGCTCGGAAAAGTACGTATTGAAACGAAGAATGCGCTGACGTCCCCCATCAGCGTGTTTTTCGTTCTTACACTCTCCCGACTTTTCCCCGCCGTTGTCGAGAAGGAACGGCGACGATTACTCGAGGAATTGTTTAGAAGATGCGAACTTCTCCTTCCCAGAATGAGTCATTTTAAGATTGGGGATTGAAAGGTGTGTGCAGTCGATCTCGCCCTGCTTTGCCACATCCCCTAGCGTTCCTATGAATGCCTTATTGAAAGTTCTGCCTGGTACAGGCTCTGGGACCAAATCCCCGCGATCGACCAATCGGGGATCAAAAAAAGGACGTTTGGACGTCGATGTCGTCACCAGGAATTCCAAGGTGGCGGTTAGCGCAGCAAAAGTGCAACCATAGAAAGGTGGGTCAATCTATTTGGACACGCTTTTTATTGACACTCGCTCGGACAGTCCTTTGAATGGCCTCGCGCGATGCGGGGAAGCTCACGTCGTGCAATGTCCCCATAGCCAAGTGACTGCCTATTTTTTCGATATGGGGCCTGTTCTGAGATTGATCCGTAAGCGACCTTTTGGATGGTTGCTCATCTACTGATTGATGGTACTCTAGAAATGAACGTCCATTTGCTTGGATTGCTAGGGCTCATCGTGCTCAAAGTACGACGCCTCGAGGCACTTCAATTGGTCTATGAATCCCAGGGACCTGCTTCCACACAAGGTACGTGCGTTCTTTCCAGCGCATGCCACCGAGCTCACACCACACTGTTACGCAGCCTACTCTGTGATCTGCCTCGATCTGGCACGTGAATACGCGCCAACATGCCCATGCCCAAGGGGAGCGAGCTGCTCGAGGAAGTCCACTTGCCACGGGTGCTTGCGTTTAAGGGCAATGTTGCGGCGAGGTATGTGCACCGTTCTCCAAATGCACATCTCCAAGGTAACTTAAATGCGTAGAGGTAGAAGAAAGGGTGCATGGGGACGTTTGTAGGCGGCTAGATGTACCGTGGTTGGCGGGGGGTATGGGATTCCCGTGTTAAGCTTAGGTAGACCTGTAATGCTATAGATTATAACAATCGAGATGAATGAATGGGTATGAAAATCTATTCGGCATATAGGCATAGCCTGGACTATTTACTTGTATGGATACATGGAATGATAAGCTATGGAGGTGGACATTCTGCCTGTGTATGCAGCCGAGCTGACCTGCGACGACATATTAACTTGCTTGAAGTAGCACGACACACTTCAACTCCATATGGTCGTTGTTCTCTGGGAGGCCAGACCCGGGACCTCCCTGCATACCACCCACTTCTTTCGCACACCACCATACTGCATCAATTTCGGTCACCGAGCTAGAATCGATTCGGAAGGTATTAGTCGACCTACAGAGTGAAATGCGTACCTATCATTTTCAGATAATATAAGCCCGAGCGGCGTCCAACCACGTGACCTGGGCCGGTGCCCACGGAGCGTGCCGTGGCTCTTTTCACTTGTTACATGTAAGTAGTTTACAATTGTTCTCACGGGCATGACCTTTGCTGCCAAGTCAGGCGGGGGAACCAGTTACATCCACGAGGCGATCGACTTTGATGGTGAAGCTTTGAAGCATTAGACCGTTGCCCATCCGGCCACCGTATGTACGCGAACTTTCTCATTGACTTGCCTTGCAATTCATCTTGGTGATCGTTCCAACCAGCTGGGACTGACAAGGGACCTTGGGGCGGCTATTGTCCTCGACCGAGAAGCACTTCACCTTCGCCCGCAAGGACATTATGATCGGTCAATGTCTTTGAACAACCTTGCGGTTTCGTCTCTCTACTCGGTACAATCAGTCCTCCCCTCGAACCTCGTCTATCCATCGCCTCTTCCCAGTTCTCAGCGGACTGGGACGCAACTGCGCTGAGCCTGGTCCATCTACACCAAGGAAGCATGGGGGTACACAGGCACACTGACGATGATTTCGAGGACAAGGCCGACTTCCCCGCTGGTCGACGTCATCATGCCCACCGGGGCCTCTCATCATGCATTCAGCGCCACCATCACGCCCACAAGCTTCATACACGGCTGCGTCCGGAACCCCGCGTTGAGCCTGAAAACTGGGACGACATTCGCGAACGACACCTACGCTTCATGGTGGCTCTTCGAATTCCCATTCACATGCGGGTTTGCTCCATTCACCACCTCCTGTACCTACTCTTCTTCGTCGCTTTCCCCCATCCCCCATCGATTCTCTTCCCCGTTCGCCTAGCATCTCGCCGAAATAACCGCGAGAGGGCTATGACACTTTCAGGGGAAGAGTCGAAGCCACCTCCAGTGACACTCATAAATGGTGTCATGACATCGCCATAAACACCCGATCTTCCCGACGCCCCGTGGCGCGCATTGATGGGCCGGCATAATTTCAGTTCTTCGGCGCGGAGATCGGTATGGCACAACTCTCTTGCCAGAGGCTCATGCTGACACGTGCGACGCATATATCCAAGCTAAGAATGCATGTCGGACTGGTGTTAAGTCAGTGACTTTGTACGATCCCGAACGTGTTTCCCTCCAAGATCTGAGCAATCAGGTGAGCGTCATTCGTCTGGACAGACGCCATTAATTACATGTTTCTTCAGTACTGTTCTTCGCGGGGAGGATATCGGAAAGCCACGCGCAGCAGACATGCTTCCTCATATCTCTGAGCTCAATGCCTATGTGCTAGTGCGTGATCTAGGAGGAAAGGCGGGTCAGGAGATAACAGTGGATCTCATTCAACTATTCTGAGTATGCATGTGATCGTTTGTTTTTGCGCAAGTTCTAATGTCTTTCAGATTGTTGTGCTCTGCAACGCGTCTTACGAGAACAACGGGAAATCAACGACTGGACTCATCAACACGATGTTCACTTTATTGCTGCAGGAACAAGAGGCCTTTTCGGGTAGGTCACCTGCGTAGATCCCACTGGCGAGCAATTGTTGACCGGAATGATCGTGTTAGTGGACAAGATGGTGTTCGGTATCCATCTGATGCTATTCTTCAAGGTGATGGGAAATCCAGGATGAAGAAGGCTTAGTGACTTGTCTTGACGAGGTACGCCACCGTCTTGAGGGCGGTGATTTTGTGATCTTCACAGAGGTACAAGGCGCGGAAGAGTTGAATGGCTGCAAGCCCCGGAAAGTATCTGTGAAGGGACCCTATACATTTACCATCGACAATACCTCTTCTTTCGGAGGCTACACTCGTGGTGATATTTTCAACCAGGCCAAGATGCCCAAGATCCTTAAATTCGTGAGTCTCGAGTCTTCTCGTTTGCAGAATAAACCAAACTTTCACGATAGAAATCGTTGCGAGAATCGTCGCAGGCATCCGATTCCTTCACCGACTTTGCCAAGTTTGAGCGCCCCGCCATACTCCATGTTGGTTTCTAAGCTCTTTCAGAATACAGAGAGCAACACGGTCGTCCTCCCCGCCCACGGAAGTTCGAGGATGCAAAGCAATTCGTCGCCCTTGCGAAGAAGTTGGATAATGATGACGACGAAAAGACTCTGGAAGAGCTAACGTATGAGGAGACGGGCGATATCTCTCATATCGCAGCCGTCATCGGTGGTTTTGTGGCCCGGGAGGCCCTTAAAGCGCATTCCTCCAAATCTCACCCCATGGTTCAGCATCTCTACTCCGATTCGCTTGACTCGTTACCTTCGGTCCTTCCTACCGAGGTCGACTGTAGTAGACCTATCGGCAGCATGTATGATGGACAAATGGCTGTCTTTGGAAAATCTTTCCAAGACAAGATCAGAAATCATCGCCAGTTCCTTGTCGGTGCCGGAGCTATTGGATGCTAGGTGTTGAAGAGCTGGGGCATGATGGGCCGCGCAACTGGTCCTCACACGCCAATCATGTTACCGATCAAGATCTCGGGAAATTCAAGTCAGAGGTCGCTACTGCTGCTGCGCATACAAGCCCGGAGATTAAGGGTCACATACCATCCAAGCAGGAACCACTTGGGCAAGCAACCGAAGTAAGTCATCCGGAGGTATTCGATGTATTTGGCGCCCTTAAACATTAATAGATGTATTGGACGACGGCTTCTTTTCATCACTCGATGGTGTAACCAATGCATCGGACAACGTCGCCGCTCGTAAGATTGTGTTCCTGCGACTATTCATTCTTGCTGATGTTGACTACAGGTGTGTACATGGGCCAACGCTGTATCCTGTATGAAAGACCTCTACTGGATTCCGGCACTATGGGCTCGAAAGGCAACGCCCAGGCTGTTATTCCCCACCTCACAGAACTCTATTTGTCATCAGAAAAGGAAGTGCTATCCTGTACCGTCAAGAACTTCCCTGATGCCATCATTGACACCATAGAGCGGAACAGACAAGAGTTTGATGGTCAATTGGTGGACACTGGGGAGGACAAGAAGGAGTTTGCACCTCCATCTGTGCGTTTCTCCGTGACCTTTTTCTGGGACGTTGGTGGGCTCATGTTGCAACAGGGCGTTAACGTTATGAACGAGTTCCGAACTTCACGCAGGCAGCGTTATTACTATCCTTGTCACACAAGGTCCCGGTGAGCCTATTGCGTTATTTACCTTCACGGGTTTAATCCTTACACAGGGCAGGATTGGTGTGACTGCCACTTCCGGTTCTTGCCACCTCAGAGAGTGACAGCCCGCCACCTCTATGTCACGCCCTCTAAGCGAGCACTTGGGTATTTAAAGGCAGTCCAAGTGACCGATCTGTAGGTCATTCCTTTCACCCTAATTCTACTCTCTCTCATGTCCCACGTCAGTCGCTCTTCTTCGCACACTGACGGGGAGTCTTCATCGACTGGACAGAAGCGCTCACGGTCGAATGCGCTGCAGATCGGACCCAGGAAACGACCGTACGTTCCCAATCCGTTTGAATGTCTCCACTCCTCAGCGACACGAATTGCATGACAGAACCCCCCAAGACCCATTGGTACACCACGGGCGCCACTTCGGACGTGTCGTTCACGCTTTTTGCAGCGTCCAGGCATTGCTAACCAACGGCATCGCCATGATGGGCGAACTCGGCGAAAGAGAACTGGAGACGTTTTCGGAGCCGTGAGTATCTTCGGAATTATAGTTTGACGCACTTGATGAAACCCTCCATAGCGAAAGAAAAGAGTTCTTCGTATTCTTAGCATTGTTGAAGCTGGTGCCTTCGCTCGAAGAGCGCCTCATGTCTTCTGCCGAGGAGGACGTGATTGCCATAGCGGAAATGGTCAGTCTCCATATGCTACGGGGTGATAAATCGCTTGATTGCTTCCGTAGATCCAGAAAGGCGCCAACGGCGCCAGGGCCGACGACACGAAGGGGATGAAGGCTGCCATAATCGACTGGATCACGCCAAAAGGTCAAACACTCAACCCTCATATCCCGCGCAACGTAAAATCCGGCCGGGGCTTTCACCATGAGCGTACGGGAGCGCTACTCTGCCCTGCTGGTTACGACTGGGCAAATGCGGAGTACGTGCTTTGGTCCGGATAACGTGTTCCCGCAATAATTTCTTATAGGATTAAGGAGAAACTGCGCAATGGACAGTTGCAAGTCGCGGGCGACCAGTGGCCAATATTCTTATATGCGAACTACACATATGATGCCGAAGATCCGTGGAACGGTTTGTTGCGTAGTGGGATCTTGATCTCAGTCAGCCCTTCTTTTATTTTCCTCGAAAATCAAAACATCATGCATTCGCAGGCCTACAAGCATATTTTTACTTCTCCAAGTTCCGTTGACGTCAATGAGCCAAAGGCGACGCGCTCGTGCAACGCTCGCATCCACGGCATGCGTTCTGTCACGAAAGCATCGATCGCCTACGTCGCCACACAAGTAAGTTTTCGATCACGCTGTCCCTTCAGCCAACAACTCATTTTCCATAGGCTCGTTTCGCGCTGACGGCAGCTCAAGTCTTCTCACGAACCGATCTCACGACGGACTCGGAACGTTTTTACACCAGTATCATTGAACTCCTTGAAGATCCAGACGAGAAGGATGAAGTTGAACAGCTTCTGACGTGGTGGAACAGGTAATTTTTTTTATCCGTCTAATATTAAAAGAACACGTTGCTGGGGGCGAGCGTATCCTGCATCATCGTGTCGCAACCCTGCGTCTACCGCGTCAGTTTTCCTGTCTGCGAGTTGTCTTTGTCCTTTCGTCCTCTTGTCTACGTCATCCATGTCCGTCCGTCGTGTCTCCTCTCCTGTCTGCTTGCGCCGCGTCGGGATGTCGTCGCATTGTCTGTGATGTCGTTTTCGTCGTGTCGCCACTGTCCTCGGTATTGTCTGTTCGCATGTCAGGTGACCGGTAGGCGGTCGGTTGATACGGTTGACACACGACACGGCTCAATGTTTCCCTTGTACTAGCTATGCTTATACTAATGCTTGTTAGGCAGATTTTCCCCACCAGTCTCGAGAGCATGCGCCTGCCTTCCAAGAACAGCGCGCTTGCAAGGATTCGTCAGAAACGAGCGGAAATCAAGGCTAATGCTGTGCCTGTGCCTGGTGCAGATGGCCCCTCAGACACCACTGGGGCCTGAGATGCTCTATATTGCCTGTTGTCGTCATTGCTGTTCACAATAGATAGATTGAATGGCCAGAATTTTCATGATTTGTTTGGTCCAATAGTTGAATTAAATTAATTAGATGGGATTAATGATTTTGCTGGCAGACATGGCCCAAGCCAGGTTCAGATATTCAAAAGCTGTCACTTGGATATTGATGGTAAAGTCTTTGGTTGTGGTTTGTGATGATAAGATCTGACTTGCAGATCTTGATGGTAATGTCTCTGGTTGTGATATGTGATGGTAAGACCTGACTTGGAGATATTGATGGTAAGGTCTTCAGTTCTAATGCTCAAAGACAAGCTCTACCTATTAGATTGTGATGGTAAGGTCTTCAGTTCTGATGCTCAAGGATAAGCTCTACCTATTAGATTGCGATGGTAAGGCCTTCAGTTCTGATGCTTAAGGATAAGCTCTATCTATTAGATTGTGATGGTAAGGTCTTCAGTTCTGATGCTCAAGGATAAGCTCTACCTGTTAGATTGTGATGGTAAGGCCTTCAGTTCTGATGCTCAAGGATAAGCTCTACCTATTAGATTGTGATGGTAAGGTCTTCAGTTCTGATGCTCAAGGATAAGCTCTATCTATTAGATTGTGATGGTAAGGTCTTCAGTTCTGATGCTCAAGGATAAGCTCTATCTATTAGATTGTGATGGTAAGGTCTTCAGTTCTGATGCTTAAGGATAAGCTCTATCTATTAGATTGTGATGGTAAGGCCTTCAGTTCTGATGCTTAAGGATAAGCTCTATCTATTAGATTGTGATGGTAAGGTCTTTAGTTCTAATGCTCAAGGATAAGCTTTATCTATTAGATTGTGATGGTAAGGTCTTCAGTTCTGATGCTCAAGGATAAGCTCTATCTATTAGATTGTGATGGTAAGGTCTTCAGTTCTGATGCTCAAGGATAAGCTCTATCTATTAGATTGTGATGGTAAGGTCTTCAATTCTGATGCTCAAGGATAAGCTCTATCTGTTAGATCATGATGATAAGATCTTTAATTCTGATCCATAATAATAAGATCAAGAAGTATGATAGTTTTGATCTATGCTGTCAACGCTCCCAGAAAATATATAGCATGATCAATATGTGTATCACTATGATGTATTCTATAGGGCTTTGTGGTGTAGATAAAAACATATATGACATTATCATTTCCTTTAAAATTTCCTGATGTCTAGGTCTCGACTTGAGTCGTCCACGGCGATGCGGTGGGTTCAGGTTGGTGATAGGTGGTCTGTGGTGACTGGGTGGTGGTCTGGGTGGCCCAGGTACGTCCGTCGTCGAGCGCTTTCGCTGCTCGTGCTGACTCGCCTGGTACCTAGCTAGTGCCTCTGTCTCAACTCGTTTTGAGTCGTGGCGCGGTGCGCTCGTTGCGCCATCCATCCGACCTCATCTACCACCTCTCTGGACGCCATCTGCGTCTATCCGGCACGTCCAACAGCCCTTGACGGCTCCCAACTTGACCCGCTCGCCCAGATGGCCTCCTGGCCCTCTAACTCGACATAGTGCGCTCAGATCAACCTGGCGCGCGTTCCCGACGCTCATGGGACCTTCCCCATCATATTCGCCGTCTTCGACAACAGTTCCGCGGTCCCGATCGCCCTCGTTGACCTCCAGCTCGACCAACTCAGCTCTATGCCCTCTTGGGGCTCTATATCGACACGGTGAGTTCGTCTCGCCGTAGCGCTCGTTCCTAACGCCTCTAGGGCACTCATTGGTGCTGTGGAAGTCGCCTGGTACGGCCGTTTCACCGCCTGGGTCGTCTGGCTCCATATCTTGGGTCCTAGGTGAGTACTCTTCACCTATCTGCTCTGAGCATACACGCTCGAGTTCTGATGTATTCTGCAGCTCCGTTTGTGCGTCCCTGACGTCCTCGACGTGTCCAGACGCTCCTGGCACGTTCGTATCGTCACTGGCAAGCTCGACGTCGCAGCTCGCATGGCATGTCCACTCCCCCTCAAGCTCGACGCTCGGGGGTACGTTCAGTCGGTTCGTGGGGCCGTCTGGTGGTGGTGGCGGCTCTGGGGGATCTATGGGTACGTCGTTGTCGACCGTCTGCATGCGCTGACCGTTTTCGTCAGCTGCTGTCGTCAACCGTCCGTGCGCCAACGTGCTCGTCCTCTCCTGCACGATCGACTCGTCTCGACACGTCTCGGCACTCTCCCCCTCGTCCTGTGCGACTCGGCACATCCCTGCGACCTCCCCGTCGTCTCCTGTTGTCTGCGCTTTCGAGCGCGACGCGGTCGGTTCGGTCAGTCACGGTCTTGCCGCCTGGCTCGACCTGGACGTCTGCGGGGTCTGGTGACTCGTCGGATGGCTCGTCAGGCCTCTGCGGTCGACGTCCGTCTTCGCCCGCGCCCTCTGCAAGCTCCCTCGTCACCCTCAACTCGTCCGTCTCGACCCTCAACCCGCCTCCTCGCCCGTCATCAGCAAACCAACCCTCTCCTAGACACAACTGGACAGTACTGCCTTGCCTGACAGATTGCACAGAAGTCTACAGTAAGGTTCCCAATTGCCTAGATCTAGACAAAAGCTCCTAGTCTGGTTCTGTCCTTGCCTATACTGCACTAGACTAGGGACAGTGTTCAACAGATTGACAGAAGGGCAAGGTAGGCCCAGTGTCACAATCAGGACCAAACTGGACAGTCTGTCTGATTCTGTGATAGACTAGAATATGCCATAGTATACTGCACTAGACTAGGGATAGTGTTCAACAGATTGACAGAATGGCAAAATAGGCCCAGTGTCACAATCAGGACCAAACTGGACAGTTTGTCTGATTCTGTGATAGACTACTAGTAGAATATGCCATAGTATACAATACTAGATGTTCTTGAGAGAGGGCAGATCTGTCAAGCAATAGCAAACAATAACATTCAACAGATTTCGACAAAAGACAGGGCAGGACTCTACAAAACAAAAAAAATGATGACAGTACTGTTGCACACATTAGTCAAGGTTGACATCGAAGCCACACCCGCCGACAGCTGGTTCCTGATCGTGATTACTCATACTGTTACTAACAATCATGCGAAATTAGTGAGGTGATGTAGAGCGAAAAGTTCTAAGTTACCTCCCGAATTGAGCCCATTGTCTTCGCAAGGCTTTTGTTTTGGCCCGGTGAACAGTGTTGCCGTCGCACTTGTTTATTAGCCCGAGGATCTCAGTGTATACCGGCGAGTAAGTTGTAACCCTAAAATTAACTTCCCCTTGGCCCGCGGCAATCTCGTCAAGTACGACTTTAAGCTGTGAATTGATCAGCACAAGAGGTGAAAAAAATACAACAAAAAACAAACGGCTGTGGCGGCGAGGGCCACCATAACTCTCGGAACCTCGCTAGCGAATGCCTCGGGAAATAATTTGCCAACTGAAGCAGGGCCGTTGTAGAAGAAGTCGATGATCAGGCCACAAAGGGCGGGATGTGCAAGGTTATTCACATGTCCCTGGGCGCGGTGTCAGTTGGCTTGATCATGAACGGATTAACATTACCTCGGTATCAGTGCCGTTCCTCAAAAACAAGCCACCATTGCCCAACAGATTCTTCGCGACCTCGACATTGCGCTCGCGGCGGTTTTCGGGATCCCACTGGTATCGTTGAGTGACGAACGTTCGGGCCTTTTTCCTCAGAGTGGAACGCCAGCTACCGAGGTCCTCCCATAGCTAGCGTAGGTGAGTGGTCACGGTGTAGGATGTGAGAAGGGAGGAGGTACGTACGAGTCTCATGATGTTAAATGAATGGTGAGGCCACCAGCCTGAAAGTTCCGAGCAGTTGGATCAGAATTCTGAGCAAGACATAAGGTAATCACTTACCATCTGAAATAACGAGACCTTGAGCTCGGCGTTCGGCGATCGCCTCGTCGATGTACTCCACAGCTTGCGTGTTGAAAGCGGCACGATTAGGGAAAGGGTTGATAGAAGCGGCATCGCAGTGGGAAAACTGCTTTGCGCGCTCAATCACATCACGAGTAGGTGGGTCGTAATATTGAAGCTGCCAAGGTTCAGCACGTTCAGTCGCCTTGCCAACTGGGAGGTCGGTAGCACGGTCTTGGCCATTACCATCATTAGCAGCTCCGCCTGTATCACCGTTAGTGGATCCAGACTGTTGCTGCCTAGCGGCAAGTAGCCGTGAGTTGCTAGGTAGGCGCGGGGCACGGTTACGTCGGCGGTGTACGGTCACGACATTCTCGGGGAGTTGCCCGGGCAGGGATGGTTGGCTTGGGGCAGAGTCACTGGGCGGACGAGATGCGAGTCGAGTTGGTTGAGATTGCGACGTCGCACCGTCGACGTTTGTCCCCTCAGCATTATCTACATTAACAATGGTAAGTCCTCGTCACCAAATGCGGTGTAACATACGTTGGGCGCGATTACGCCAAAGGCGCGTAGTTGCAGTGTCGTCGCGGACTCGAACAGGAGTCTGGCTTGGGGCCTCGTCAGCGAATAGATCGGCGGCGGATTGACTCTCTTCGTGCCGTGAACCTGTACTATTTGCTCCGTTAAGGTTGTCTACGATAACGACAGTTAGCACAGTTCGTCTGATGTAACGTAACGTACCAGGGAACGGTGATGCTCTCGGGTCTTCTTCGTCATCTGTGGGGAAGGCAATTACGATTAGACATGCACTTGGATAGATTGAGTAGAACGTACAATGTGCGGGTGATGCCCTTGAATCCGAGGGAGAAAATCGGAAGTTGGTGGTGGGTACTTGAGAGATGCCTTCGCTTGGGTGAAGGGCTTCCTCCGCGATCCTATCGTCTTCGCTTGGAGAGACCTCATCGATCTCGAGAAGTGGGAATTGGTTAGTACACTGCGCCGGGATGTCGTTCGACGAGAAGCTCACCTGGACATCTCCTGTATCGTAAAGGTCAGGCGCAGCGGAGAGGCTGTGACCAGACCTACTCGGACCAAAGGGTAAGCCGTAGAAGGACGCTGTTCGCTGTAATCTCGCAGAGTCTCGAAAGGGAGAAGCATCTGGCTCAAATGCCTCTTCATGAGCGGCTATGCCACCAACGCGTGAAGTTGTGGAACGAGGATTTTCATGGGTGGAGGTGACAGAAGTGGCTGATGGTCGGTGTGGTACATGTTGAAACGAGGGATCGGGCTGCGCGTCCAGTCGCCGTTCACCTGTGGAAGAGGAAGAACAGACAGATGGCGCACGAGACGTCGCTGCAGTCGAGGCCTGTCCCAAAGACCCACCCGCAAACAATGAAGCACTCCGCGAAGATGGTGGCCCAGAACCTTTTGATGAAGGCTGTGACGCTACTGCAGAGAAGCGGGTGCGAGTGGGTGCGCGTGTATCGATCCCTATCTGAGACGCGGTGTCCGGAAGTCTGAAGCCGAATTCCTGGTCGGATGGTGCTTGTAAGAATTGCGGCTGTAATGATGACTGAGTGAGAGTAGGCTGTCTGTGGGTCTGGGATGGGACGGCCATTCCAGAACCAGCTTGTCTTGTGCGAGAGCTCCGTTCACTGACGTTTTGAGAGGACGGCGCCATGGGATTGACATCTTCTCCCTGCGTAGCAATGTCGATTTTCGAGGCGCGTTTCGGCTTCTCCATCTGCACTCGCTCGATCTGCTTCATGTAAGCCAAGCGTCCTCCGTTACCTCTTCCAGACCGCTCCGAACGTCGTGTTGCAGGGGCAACTTTGAGTTCAGTCGCGGTGACGACGGTTCAGAACGGGTAGATGGGTAGAGCGAGCACGTACCTTGGGATACCTCGTCTGAAGCCGTTCGAGATCTCTTCGTCCTGTCTGCATCGTCGTCGTCTTCACTTTCATAGACGATCCTGCGCTTGGCCGTCATCCTGTAAAAGCGGAGAAGACAAAGGACGGATGGCAAGTTCTTCACCGTTTTGTTCCGCACATTAGCGATGCGCATGTTGTTCTACGTCAAGCGGATTCTCCTTACATAACCTTTAAACCACTGTTTGACAAATCGACTCACAGGTGAAGTGACGAATGTAGGAGTAGGAATAATGGAGACATTCCAATACATAAAGCGAGCCTAGTAATACGCGGTACATTCAGGTCTACATATCACAGTGTACAATTGACTTAGCAGGGTAAGCTACTATTAGAAATGTTGGTCCAACGTGTAGAACTGGCACTGGCAGTGGGGCTCAACGCATCAACGTTTCCCGAACACGATGCACCCGCCAAAGGAAGATCAGTAGCCCCAACAGGAGAATGTCGCTTCGGCAAACGAGAGTCTGATTCGTCCTCATTTTCGTGACGGCGTTTGGAGTTAGTTGAGGATGCGCCGGGCATCCGGATCGGAGGCAACCGTGGCAGTGGACCGCCGGGTAGGATTGAGGAAAACCTGTTGGCACCCGGTATCGAGCTAGCACTTGACGTGCTGCTGGTTTGCAGTATGGGAGCTTTCCATGTGCCTGATCCCTTCGGTACCCAGTGGCTCTCCGGGAGTTTCGCGAGTACCGTTACAATCGCGTCGATGAACGAGTCGTGTGTAAAACTACGATTGGCTTGAATAACCCCGTTCTGCAGTTTGATGGGAAGTATGAGTTCTTTGCGAATTTTCTCGAGAAGGGGAATCAGAGGTCGGAAATACGGGGCGATATACAGGATAAGTGCCGTCCAGCCGAAATCGGATTGGATGGTGACAACTTTGAGGGTGCTGGGTTGCGTTACAGCAAAGAATGGGTCGAAGCATTGGGAAAGCACTTTGGGGGGTTTGAGTTTGTCGGGCTCGTCGTATAAGAGGCAGACAGCGAGGAGGATGTAGAAAAAAGACTCCAGATCGTGGTGTTCCTGATGCACCACCGGAGTTCCGGGACTGATGTAGCTGAGCTCGGTGGCCATCCACGCCCACGTACCCTAGCACAGAGATGAGAATGGACTAAAAAAACGGACAAGAAATATGTACCGTGCGGTGAAGTGGACTTGCATCAATAGCCACGCTAGAATCGCCCGGAAGGGGCTCGTCGGCCACGGGAATGATAATATCGTGCGTGTCTCTCAGGTTAGACTGAGAAAGTGGTGACGCGTCAGCCTTGACGTGAATAGCAGGAGGGGGGTCAGGGGTGGGGTCATCACAACGGGAATTATCGATGGGCACAGCGTAGCCCCAATCCCCGAGGAGACCACGACGTGGTAATTTTTGGATTTTGGCCCGGAGAGCGGCTCTCTCGGGCCCTCGGACTTGATCGAGGAAGGCTTCGCCAAGTTTGCTGTGTATTGCCAACACGAATAAAAGATTGAACGGGCTGACATCGCGGTGAAGTACGCGTGCTTTTTTGACAGCATCGCGATGAGCTATAAGGCGTAAGTTATTAGTACCAGATCGCAGCAATCAAACACACTAGAGAGACAGTCGACAACTCCGACAAGTAACTCTGCGAGCGAGGTGAAGTCAAAAATCGGATATCCTCGTGGTTTTGAAACGAGACGCGACAGGACACGCAGATAGTATGTTGCAGAAGGCCCGGGGGCCTTGAGAAGCGTACGAAGGATATGGGTGGAATTGTTGAGGAGCTCCTGCGTGATGGGATGCCGGGTTTGAACCTGCTGTTCGTGTACCAACCTCGGTACGCCCTCCACACCGGCCGTTTCCAATATCTTCAAGATTCGGCCTTCCGTGTACCGTCGTAACGGGTCAACCCACGAATCCTTCACAACGACCTCTTCGTCTTCTTGGTCGATCGTGACTGTCCCACTCCAGACGGTTGTCCCACGGCTGTGTAGCGATCCGGAAAAGAAGAGTAACGTATCGACGAGAATTCCATACTGCTTGCCGTGCTTGTTGATCTGGACCACTCTCTGGCCATTCTGGGTGGGAGAAACGGTGGGGTCGAAACCGAGTGTAGTGCCATCCGCAAACGTGACCCCGAGAAGGATGCGGAGGAATTCCTCGGGAAACTGGTGTATGTCGAGGGGATGGGTAGAGATCGAGCCCCCACGATCGAACAGGGTAAGGACGATCTCGTTTCCCAAGAGCTGGATACCAGGCGTTGCGTAGCGTCCGTCCTGAGCCTCGAGTAGAAAGGCTACCTTGCCGGCTAGTTCGATGTACGAGTCTTTCTTGTTGTCGTCGCTATATTTCTTCTTCACCTCTCCCATGGCGTAAACGTCCGTCCTCATGTCAAATTTCTCCTGTTGTACGTCGCGTTTGGTGATAACTCCCTCCTCGCAGAGTAAAAGGTCGGGCTTTCGAATGGCCCCGCTCAGGCCACTCACGGGGTTGTTCGCCGCCTTCCCCGTCCACCGCCTAGTATGATATCAGTCAAACTGCAAATAAAAGCAATCGTTGCTTACCTCGTGCACATGTAAGAATTTGGAGTATGTTGGATGACGCCGTTGAAAAACTGGGCGATTTTTTCCTCCAGACACTCTGAACTCGAGAGATCGGGGAGGTATGCCCAACGGCCTTTTGACCGCTGCCGTATCGTTTTCATGTCATTGAGAACGGAGCTTACGCTTCCGGTCATGGTAGTACTTGAGGCAGCACTCGACGGGGGGAACAATCTATTGTCTGGGAAGAGTTTAGCCAGGAATTCCGTCGTTTGCTGCTGGTCGAGCGACCAGTGGACTGGGGCTGTGTCTTCGGCGATTTTAGGGTCCATTGACTCGCGATACAGGTCCCCCTTGCGTCGGAATTGAGGTGGTGTGGCAAGCTGTGAGTTTGCAGGGTCAATTTCTTTGTTAACTGGCGCTGGCGACCCCGCCAACGCACCGCACACAGCAGGAGTGGCGTATCATGCTTATTAAGGAAAGTGAGAATTTTGACATGAAACCATATAAGGTATGATTACCCTTTGTAAACTGCTGGTCTTGGTATAGCTTGGTTGGTTTGGCGTAGGCATCGAGTACTTGCCAGTGGTGCCAGTTGGTGGTGGTAGCGGTGAGCGTGGTCTCGTTGCGGTTGGCGGCTTATCAATCGATGGATTGCATCGAGGCTGATTACTACATAAACATGTGGCTACGAAGGAGATACCGCGTAGAAGAACTCTTTGGACCAATATTTATTCAACCAAAAATCGGTTGACAGCTCGTAACTGTTCTGCCTGGATAAACGAGAGTGAGCTTCTTTTCCGAAGTTTGGAATCAAGTGTGCCGCAGATCGTATGTGAGATACAGGAACAACATCTCCTACCCGTGTCCCATTCGACCTCGTCGCCCGTCTAAGCATATGCATCCCCGTTCCTGGATGGACATTGCTCGGACTTCCTTGTTGAGGCACGACGTTGAAACGCTGGACGTAAGCAATGAGATATTCGCAGTTCAGTGGGCGGAAAACGAGTCTCAGCTGCACGACAATGTGGTCTACCGTACATGTTTCAATAGTGCGCTCTCAACAATACCAGCTCGATATGCTTACCTTCAATACCGCGGCGTGGCCAGTCGCTATCCGAGCCCGGGCTCATGATGACAGTATCATAGGTACCGTGAGGGCGGTCGGGAGCGGGTGGGAATGCTCTCAAAGTTTGCGGTGGATCGACTTGATTGTTTTCCGAGTCGTGATACAGGTACTGTTGAAGTCGGACCTTGTACCAGACCTGAATTCGATCAAACGGAAGGGGACAGTGGACGTCTCTGGTCCTGATGCCCGAGACGTCATGAGTGTTCCTGCGGTCCTGGACACGTTCAAAAAACTCCCAAATTGCGGGACGGAGATCCGGGATTCCAAAAAGAGCGGCAGCTTCATCGATGGTCGTTCGAAGAGAAGGTTTATTTGCGATATGGAAGGCGGTGGTAAAAGTCGCGAAAGTGCGATACGGTTTCGGGGCATTGGGAATAAGACCACGCGAAATGGCATCGGCGAGGGCGAAGTAGTTGACGATAGAACGTGATAGATTCATATGTTCGGCGAGGGAAGGACCGTCCGAGTCATCAGCGTGATCCTCATGGTCAAAGTCTTCTCCTTCTCCTTCTCCTCCCTCTCCTCCTCCTCCTCCCTCTTCTCCTTCGGGGAACAGGGATTTCTCGTGCCGAGCTGTTATATATGTGGCGACGTCGAACCGGAGGCACTTGTCGGAGCGGTCGAGGTAACGAGCGATTTGCTCATAGTAGTTCTGGTTGTTGCTTGCACGAGCAGGGACCTTGATTTCTTGTACGTGGGCATGCTCGGTCGCATCGGCGGACCACTGCATGACAGGACCAGAGCGTCGAATGGATGAGACCACGCTTTGAAGTAATTCTAACTTCGGTATCTCCCAAGAGTCGCGAACGCCAGCCTGCGTGATGGCATCTTTGTTGTCGTGGAACAATTGGAGCGTGTCTGTTAACTTGCCGAGTGAT
Source organism: Tylopilus alboater (assembly GCA_038090535.1). NCBI lineage: Eukaryota > Fungi > Basidiomycota > Agaricomycetes > Boletales > Boletaceae > Tylopilus > Tylopilus alboater. The sequence continues at coordinate 6,698 of JBBPMW010000011.1, read as the reverse complement.
TGATCGGAGAACACGGGTGCTTGCGCGAGATAACGAAAATCAACGAGCGCGCGTATGGCAATTAGGAAACGACGGGGAACTCTACCAGCAATGATGCCAACGATGTAACGTTGAATGGAACGATGGTCACGCCCAGTGACTTGCTTCAGCTTTGATATGCCATCCTCGAAAGCGCGATACCCAACGGCAGGTTGCAGAAGAGAGAAACGGAAATCGATCTCCGAAGCAGTGACGACTTCGACGCACCATTTGACGTCGTGGTCCCAGGAGAAGCGGCAGAAGTGGTGAAGCGTCTCTGGATGAAGGAAAAGGGAAGGACAAGATAACGGCCAGTCCATCCAAAACGGCTCGATAACGCCGTTCAGGCAGAGGGCCTTGGCGATCTTAAGAAATCCTTTGTAGTCCAGGGGAGAGGACTTTTCGAGTGCTTTGTTGATGGCATCAAGGGTGTGGGATCTGGTACGCGGAGGATGTAGAACGGGGTCGCCGAAGTGCTTCGACGTAGCTGTTGTGAACGGTGATCCTTTAGGACTCGTGCACGCTACGAGGCATAGTTCCGGGGTGTCTGCTATATAAGCTGCTAACGGGGTGTAGCAGTACCGCACATTCCCAGCGGGGTCGTTCATCATTATACCGACACGCGCGGCTACCTTGAGTGGTTCGAGGACCTCGTTCAGAGCGTGGTGGGTAATCCTGTCGTGTAACAAGCCCCGGGTGCGACCGTCTTTGTGAATAAACTTGGGAATCGGGAGCAGAGCCAAAAGCAAGTACGTATGGTGTGAGATCTTCGAGCGAATGGCGGGATCAATGTTCGCGAGGCTGATGAGGAGGGGGTACGCCATACGGTTCCCGCTCATTATGGATATATTTGTCTTATCCGAAGAAAGAACAACGCCTAACGTTGTTGCACCGTTGGGTAATGCTTCCTAGATTAAAAATGAATAAGATGGCGATAACGAATCAAACAATCGAACGTACCTGAATCTCCCATGCGCGTTCCCCACTCAACCAATCCTGGTATACCCGACAGATGCGGGCAGCCGAGGTCCAAACCTTTCGTGGGGTGAATGATATATAAGGTGAAAGCAGAGGGTGAGTGAGGAGAGATTGTATGCACTCAAGCGCTGGGCGATAGAACAGACGGATTGGGTGCTTGGTGGGCACCTCACTTGGCAGTCGTTTGCATAACCAGGGCGGTCCAGATGGCAGAGTCTCTACACGGGCACGAAGCTCCCTCGCAGTTCGAAATGACAGGGAAAGTCGCTTGATCTTGAGTCGATTAACCACAGTCAGGACAGAAATAACGATTACTCACGATGCTTAGTGATAACAATGAATTAATAGCGGCCATGCTAAGCCCGGAGCGTACACACCAGGACGAGAACTGCCACTCGTCAGCGGAAGCAAATGGAAAATACAAATTCTCCTGCCGTTCCTCGGCGTGTTCATCCTGCCAGAAAAGGTCCATGAACGTCAACCCGCCAGGATACGAGTCGCTACAGCCCGGGAAAACCTCGGTGAATGTTTGTCCGTCGCCTGAGTCCGTCCTGTTGTATTCCATTTCTTGATCGATGCCGTTAAGGCGAGTGTCCGAGTCAGAAGGATAGTCGTTATCTGGTTGGGAATCCATGACAGGAAACTGAAGAGGGTCGGGAGAAACAGAACGAGCTTGATTTGAGCTGTTTTGAGAAAACTGCGAATAGTTAGGAGTCTGTGAGTGATCTTGATACCAATTGGCTCCGTAGCAGCGCCCCATTGGCTGGTTCAAGTGTCGAAGGACATTGGCCTCCGAATAGAATCTCTTCCCACAGCGTGGACAACTGAGTTTCTTGAGTCTTCCTCGAGTGCTTCTTGCTTTGGGCATCGGCGCGAATGAGAGGACTCGGAGGCACGGAAGGGCTCGGAAAGAGCGGAAGTTTCAAGTCGGCTAAGCGTGTGAACGCGTAGTGTGAGTTGTCGATCAACACCAGCTGCCTTCTCGCGTTAAACAGCCCTGCTATCAAATGAGCGGCCGACCGAGTCCCACATCTCCACTCTTGAATGAGGCAGTCCTGGACGTCTCAACTCCTTCCCTACGGCCCATATCGGACGAAATATTTCATTTCGCGCCGTTTTCGACTCTGGATCATCATACGGTTTCCCCGATTTACTACCCGCTCAGCCAACCTCATCCAGTACCCCCCGACCACAGCATCCATTCACTGTCATCCTCCTCAAATTCAAATCATCCCAGGATTCGAGATGATATCCCTCGACCTCTCGCTGCCTCTGAGGACGATTCGGAGGATGGTGCACCCCAGCATGCTAGTATTGTAAGCCGCGAACAGAGCCAGCTCCATTGCCGCAACTAACTCTCTGCATTCCGACGAATGCTCAGGAACCTGGCGGCGTGGACCACATTGTTCCTGACCCGCGCAGCACCCAAGAAGCCTACCTTCTATTGGAAGCGGCTCGTGCTGACCGTAGTATCATCCTCGCACGCAAGTCTCTTACTCATCAAATCATCCATCGCAACACGCTTGCACTTCAATACAATAGAATGGTACTGGAACGGGCACAAGACGATCTCCGTGCCGCAGATCGCTTCGTTGGACAAGTTCGTTTCCTGATTCGCAAAAGCGGCCAGAGCGCAGCATATGCATATGCAATGCAGGAAGATCACTTGCCGCCTACACCAGGTATGTACCCGATATTCTCGTGCTGCACAGTGCGACTAATCATCTGTCATAGAGCGGTCATCGAAGCATTCTCCAAGTTCGTTCGACGTTGATCTCACGTAGTCTACGATAAATTGTAGTGCATGTATATACTTGTGTTGTATACATGTATTCTTGCGTTGACTCCAGGTATACCCGATGTATTCTAACGCTCACTGTATCTTCAGCTTCTATGCCCGGATATCGATGCCTACATAGTTTCTAGTTACTCGTTTTTACGGAATGCCGGACGGTCGCGCATCTTTGGACTGCTAAATTTGGGCACCGACGGGTTGTGGACACCAAACACTACCCTCGATTCAGAGAAATCAAGATCAAGGTTTCACAATTTGTAATTAGTACGATGTGTACTGGTGCGCACCAACTTTCGAGCAAGACGCAAGCGACATCGCCCACGACCCAGGAGGGTGCGCAGGGCATCCGTTAGCCCGCGCGTACTAGTATGGTGGCGACACGTGCCACTGCGACGAGACCGCGCTAGGTCGAGCGGTCAAGGTGGTCGCAACGATCACCTACACGGAAGGTTAGGAAACGCGCGAAGAGGGTGAATACGCACCTATACACCTTGTACACCGCTCAGGAGGCACCAACTTCGACAACGCCGAACCGCCAAACAACAATGACGTGATGTGCACATCGGGAGGTCGCACGGACGCGACGAGCGAGATGGACAATGACGAGGGCCTGCGAACGAAGTCAAAGGGGACACGCACGTATCTAGGAATGTTCAATGTGAGATGGAGCATGCGGGCGGGGTACAAACGATCCCAGTGACGAAGCCAGGCATGCGAGGGTAGCAGCGGGCGTCGGGCGAAATAGTCGATCCGACAGCGTCAAGAGAGGGCGCGACAGGTGTGGGAGAGTCGGCGACATTAATGGAAGAGGCCCTGGAAAGCCTCACGAACCATCCGACATGCAGCGCGCAGCCCTGCGCACGTCCATGTCGACCCAGGCAGTGGTACCGGCGACGACCAAGACAGACGCTTCACACTCAAGAATGAGAGCGAAGCAGGTGTAGGAAAGGTCTGTGGATCATCTTACAAGGTGCAGGACGAGGTCGAAAGGTCGGGAGCGCATCGAACGAAGTCGATCGAGGGGGAGAGAGGAAGCGCGTTGGCGCACATGCGATCGACGACAATGGCTGAAGAAAACGGTCAGCACACGCAAACAGTTGAAGAAAACGCAGCTGAGGGTCCCCCAGACCCACCTTAACCACCAGACGAACCTGCTAACCGATTGCACGAGTCCCCAGATGTCCAGCTCGAGGGGGAGAGAGATTATGTGCAGGATACGCGACGATGCACACGTGTGGGCAGCATCACACCGTGTCTAGGACGCTTTGGGCAAGCCAAACGACCTGCGCAACGAGTCAGAATGCGTCCGAGAACGCTCAGAGCGAGGGGATGAGGAGTACTCACCACAGAGAGCCCCAGACGAGCTGGATGACCCAGGAAGTGATGTGGACGCGGCGGCAGCATCAGGAAACGTCGGGGACACAAGGGCCGTGCCGAAGAAGGTACGAAACGTGTCAGAACACGAGCGCGTACGCTCACTGGCAGAGCAGAGAGAGTAGGAGAAACTCAACCGGGAGGAGCCGAGACGTGAAATGACGGCGCGAGGCGATGCCCACACCATCAAGGAACGTCCTAGAAACAATGCGAATGAGCTTGTCGACGCAACACACACGCTACGTCGAGTTAGAGCGCCAGGAGACCTAGAAGGCGAGCAGGAGGCGAAGGGAAGCGTCGAGCGCACCGGATACGACGGAAACGATGTCGACGGTGCCGCAATGAAGGTCGGACGGACCCTACCGCCATCCGAACGCACCGTGTCGTCGAGGACGAATCAAAACGAAGTCTAGAAGATGTCAGTCACGGTCAAGCGGATTGACTTACCACAGCGTTCGGACGTGTCGAGGTTATAGTATCGGACCAGTCGAATGCAATGTATACATACCAAAGACATTTGGAAGCGCCCCACACCGGCAGAACGCCCGCGCAATGTTGCATACACTGAGGACTGTCGAGCACGCGCACCTACTAGAGGCAGAAGGATAGCGAGCCGCGACTTACCAGGTCGGGCAACCGCGCTACTAGTACAGCGCGACGCGACCTCACGAACACAATTGGTTTCCAGCACGACTCGGATAGCATTCGTTTAATGCACATTTACTACTAGTAAATAGGTATTGCATTTTCTGTTGATTACCTATATTCCTTTTCACTTCAGTAGACCCACTTCTGTTTGAGGGGGAGTATTAGATGTTTACTGGCAAATGGTGTGTGGTTGTACAGCCACCAAAGGGTTTGAGCCTGACAGGCTTTGACAGAATGGGGCAGATTGCATCTCGGCTAGGCAATGCTGTGATGCTGTCACCTCGGCTAAGTGAGGAGGTTGGTTTGCCGACAGGCTTTGACAGGCTTTGACAGAGCGGGGCAGATTGCATCTCGGCTAGGCAATGCTGTGATGCTGTCACCTCGGCTAAGTGGGGAGGTCAGTTTGCTGATGTCGCGTGCTCTCTGGCTGGTCAGGAGGCTCTGTGGGCCCGTCTGGATGACGATCGTCGTCACCCGTCGTGTCCGCAGGGTCTATCGACGGTCGTACTGGGTCCGTCGTACCACCATTTCCATCTAGTTGGTCACGCGATGCACTTCGTGTGCTCGCGTTCCTCATCGCTGATGGTTTGCCTTGGTCCTGAGTGGCCTCGGCGTTGTCTGCATGGTCGCACGACACGCTTTGTGCGCTCGTGCTCGTCTCCGTTGGTTGGTCCGTCTCGCGTGCGGTCAGCTCTGTGCTGCCGCCGCTCGTCCGTCCCATGCGCTCTGTTGTCGCGGTGGTGTCCACCCAACTGGTCTCGTTGTCGATGCTTACGACTGCTACTAGGTCGTCACAGGTCTCCTCGGGCATAGTGTACGCGTGGTCGACATCTGCGTCGCCATTGTCGTTTCGGCTGTTCCGTGCAGCGGGTCCGTTGCTGGCAGCTGCCTCATCTGTGGCCTCAGTGCCCAGACTCTCAGCCCCAGTCATTTGCCCACTCACCTCAGCCATCTCCTCGCCCTTCTTGCCTGTCGTCTCGACTGTCTCGTCGGCAATTCCAACCTTGTTGCCTGCTCGTGGCTCAAGCGGCCCGTCCTGCTGGCTCTGCAACATGTCCGCTGGCTCTGCTGGCCCAGCGCTTGTTGCGTTTGGGTTTGTGGCGTCAGCGGTCGTTTCGTTGACCTGCTGACTCGCCGTTTTGGTTTGTGGCGTCAGCGGTCGTTTCGTTGACCTGCTGACTCGCCGTTTGGGCCTTTGGGCTGCTCATGGTGGCTGCGAGGCTCATGCTGTCAGTTGTTGCTGCAGCCGTCTGTCCTCCAGCGCTCGAGCTAGCGTCCGTGCCCGCTCCACTCTCCGTTCCAACTTTCCCGCGGTCTGTCATCGTCCGTGCGTGTTCGTGACGTGTTCCATTGCTAGGTAAGTTCCTCGGTTGTTGCTGTCGTCCCGACTCGTGACTGACTGCACTGCTGGTGTGTGCCATGTCGTTGGCTACGCATTGCGTGCGCGTGTGGTCGTCAGGTGTTCTGGTGGTCTGCGCAGCCACCTGCGCCATGCTGTCATGACTCCGTCCGTCCTGTAGTACTGTCGTAGCTGTAGACACCTTCTCGAATAAATTCCTGAGTGCCTTGAGACATGCTGATGACGAGTCCAGCTCTGCCAGCTGGCAGACGTGGAATAACGAAGGTGGTACTGTCGACAGGATAATGCGACGGATCTTGACGTCTCGCATCAAGTTGAACGGTACGGGCTTGATGTCGCTGAGGTAATTGGCCACTCTGAGTACCCACGCTGCCTCAGTGAGTGTCTCGCGGTACGTGGTCCAATTCTTGCCGTTCCTGTCGAGTGCGGGAACTTCGACAACTCTCTTCCCAACCTGGACTGTCTGTGGGAACATGTCGGATGAGTGAGCTCTTGGGTTACTGAGGAGCAGCAGGGCTCATAACC